>JADANN010000116.1:0-60000 GCA_018806985.1 Angiostrongylus vasorum | reverse complement strand
AAGAGAAGGAAGCTGAAGCTTGATCCTACTGCAACACGTTTGTCATGGCCGGTAATAAATGCCAGCTGCAGAATAGCTTTGCAGGAAGACCTACAACGGTACAAGCAGAAGAAACTGCTGGAAGTAGCAGAAAAAAGAAGCGGTCTGAAAAAATGCCGTCGGTACTTGTGTTAAGATGTTCCGCTGTCAGCTCTGATAAACGAAGATGGGATCGTCAAAAGTTCCCGCCATGATATGGAATTAATAGCGGAAACGTTCTACACCAACCTTTTCCGTTCCACAATTCCTGTCCCGGACCCTAATATCCCCGCTGGAGAAAAACCACCTGCAATTCTTCCGTCGGAGATTCGAGTTGCGATAGAAAGCATGAAAAGAGGCCCAGCTTCAGAACCAGACAATGTCACCACCGATTTCCTTAGAGCTGAGGCCACAATTTACATGTACTTCTCGCAAATCACACAACAGCCTACCTTCAAAAGGAAAAAAAATCCCAGATCAGTGGAGGACGTCGCGTACGGTCATCCTGCCCAAGAAAGGAGACCGAAAGGATCTTCGTAACTATTGTCCCGTGTGCTTGTTGGGTGTTCTCTACAAGCTCTTCACGAAGATTATCCTCTTGCGCATATCAAGGACAATGGATGAGGCACAACCAGTAGAATAAGCAGGATTTCGAAAACCCTTTTTGCTGCATGGACCACATCTAAACCGTGTCCAGGGTCATCGAACTTTGTCGGGAATACCACTTGCCTCTAGTCCCTAACCTTTGTCGACTATGAAAAAAGCGTTTGACAGTGTCGAAACGAATGCAATCCTATCAGCGCTCGTCGACCAAGGAGTGGACGCGTCCTACATAAGAACTCTGTGCGGCTGTTATCGGAACTGCAATACGAAAATACAGCTTTTCCATCGACCTCTTACCATACCCAAAGGAAAGGAGTTCGGTAGAGCGACACAATATCGCCAAAGGTGTTCAATGCCGCACTGCAGTGGATAATGAAGTCATTCGACTGGAATGAAAAAAGGCATACGTATTGATGGAAAATTCCTATCAAACCTTCGTTTTGCCGACGACATTGTCATCTTCTCAAGAAGTACTAGCGAAGCAGAGACGATGATCAGCGAGCTCAACGAAGCGGGCGAAAACGTTGGACTTCGCATAAATCGAAAGAAGACCCAGTTCATGAAAAACCCACCTCATACGTATGCCTTGGGCGATCAATGAACATGGAAAACAATATGAAGGAGGAAATAGATAGAAGAAGGAGAGCAGCTTGGGCCGCATTCGGGCCTCTCAAAGAAGCCACCGAACAACTGCAGGACCCAAAAATCCGCGCTCATCTCTTCGATTCTGCGGTCCTCCCAGCACTCTGTTATGCTGCGGAGACATGGGTTGATACTTTAACTGCGTCAAGAATGCTTCGCACTACTCACAGAGCGCTTGAGCGATGTCTTCTAAAATATAACCGTCACTCTCAATATCTAGCCGGAATGCAAAGCTCTGACCTTCGAAATCTGTCACATCTTCGAGATCTAGGAGAATATACATCGATAGCGAAACATAGATGGGCCGGTCATATAATGAGAAGAACAGACGACAGATGGACGAAAAAAACAGTAGAGTGGACTCCAAGAGAATGCAAACGTCCCCCAGGACAACCACCTACACGTTGGGCGGACGTGTTCGTAAACAAGGTTAATCAGCTGTACCCACAGTTGTTTTACAGATCACGGTACGAGACTCGCAAGCGATACCATGCTCGAACAAGACCACCACATGGACTACGATTGCGAGAGAAAGGAAAAGAATGGCATATGTGGTGGGGTCCGCAAAGCTCGTGAAGGCAGACCGTCCAAGTAAGTAAGTAAGTAAGTAAGTAAGTAAGTAAGTAAGTAAGTAAGTAACTGTTTCGCCGAAATTCATAGAAAGTCGCTGCTTTGAAATAATAAATCTTTGCAAAAACGTTATACTAACATGGTTATGAATACCATTACAACTGCTAAACACTTACTTAACTATTTCTGTTTTTCTCTTTAGCGGAAACCTTACATCGCTTTTACTTTTCTGCTGATTATGCCGTAATATACGAATGTTCTAGATAGTGCAAGGATTACCTGGAAATCTCTAACACTAACGATATCTTTCGCATTTTTGCTACAAATAATTATCTATTTACTCCTAGCAATTTGTACTGGTCTAAAATTTTTATATCTTTGGCAGAATTTCTTCTTAAACGAACAAGGTAACAACTATGAAACGAATACCTGAGGTCACGTGGGGGCGAGGATCTGCACGCTATTTCCGGCGCTCAAATCTTTTATATAGACTTCAATACAATGAAGCATTTGAGCAGCTGCCTTCCAAGTAATGTTTTCACAGCGAGAAGCCCTACTGCATGGTGGTTTTCTGCATGTTTGTCGACGATCCCATAAAACACTTGTTTTGGTGGAAATTCGTGCACCGTGGCGTGTTTTGATGCAACAGTCGTCAAACATGCACAAGCAAAAAGACTTCACAGCCTTTTTGAGGCTTAGGGAAGGAAGAAAGTCATAACGAAGAACATCTGGAATTAAAACCCATCACCCACACAAAGGTATTCAGAACATCCTCGTGCAAATCTCTCGAAATGAAACTCTGAAGCGCTCGGCGTTGATCAATTCCTGAGGGATGCGCCATGCATTCGACTTCATTAAGGATCGTTTGGGGTGATTGGATGCATAACTGGCCTTTACACTCGCGGTGGCCTACCGATATATCCAGTCAGTGCTGCTATCCTGCCAGACAAGTATGGTACCAATTTGCCGACCGCGGGGGGATCGAAGGCTTGGTGGGCTAGAGATGGATCACATATGTCTTGCAGGGCACCTGCGACCACTGCGCCACACGCTCCCTTCTCATTGGAAGTATTTAAGAAATATCCTTTTATTTGTTATTAAAATTCCAAGTATACATGCTGCAGAAAGAACAAAATAAAAATAGCAAATGGATATGTTAAAAGCAACAAAAATGGCCTGAATAGATTTTAAAAGTAGATGGCAATAACTCACTTACGTGACGTAACTTTGTTCGCTTGGAATCCTTTGGAATATCTTCGGATACCTTCCCCCAAGTTCAATGCTCAGCGCACTGCTTCCTTCCGGCCTTCCGCAGGTTTTTTATGAATTGAGTCTTCTTCCGGCTTACGCACAGTCGAGTATTTTTTCACGATTCGCTGAGCTCACTGGTCATCGTTTCTACTTCGCTGGTACTTCTCGAGAGTATGACGATGTCGTCGGGCAAGAGAAAGGTTTGATAGGAATTTTCCATCAATACGTATGCCTTTCTCATTCCAATCGAGGGACTTCATCATCCATTGCAGTGCGGCAATAAACAGCTTTGGCGATATTGTGTCGCCCTGTCGAACCCCTTTTTCTATGGGTATGGCAAGAGGTCGATGGAAAAGCTGTATTTTCGTAGTGCATTTCCGATAACAGTCGCACAGAGTTCTTGTGTAGGACGGGTCCACTCCTTGGTGGACGAGCGCTAATAGGATTGCATTCGTTTCGACATTGTCAAATGCCTTTTCGTAGTCCACAAAGGTTCGGCCTAGAGGCAGGTAGTATTCCCGACAAAGTTCGATGACCCTGGACATGGTTTGGATGTGGTCCATGCAGTAAAATCCTTGGCGAAATCCTGGTTGCTCCACTAGCTGCGCCTCATTGAATGTTAATGATTTGCGTGAGAGGATTATCTTCGTGTAGGGTTTGTAGAGGACACTCAACACGTGTTTCGGACCATAGTTACAAAGATTCCTTCAGTCACCTTTCTTAGGCAGGATAATGGTGCTGGTGCACGAGGTCCTTCCTCCACTGGTCTGGGATTTTTCCTTTTGACGGTAAGCTATCATTTGGTTTGCGAAAAGTATTAGGTTGTTCAGAAATAAATGAGCGTTTTTAACTATTTTGTTTAAAATGTCATGACTTGGTTTGAACGGAACTTTATCAATGAAAATAAAGAATATTTGAATCTACACATATTCGCCAACGAGAAGCAAGTTTGCTTATTTCAGATGCATAAAATCCTCGAGTTCTGGAAGCGATGAATTCGTTGAAGTCATTTTTGCGTTATCGTGGTTGGTAAAGCATTTCTCGCTCAGGAGGTTGTTAAGGTGCTTGAAGAAGTGATGTTCGGTATAGGGGATAGATCCGATCAATATTGCGGATGAGGCATAGTTTCGTAGCCCGACTCATTCCACATCTTCAGCGCTGGTTCCGCAACATGAGGCCTGGCGTGAGCGTGGAGAAGGAGAGAAGGAGTGGTCGTTTTCTGCCAACTATTTGTTGTTGGAGTTTAGGTGCATTTCCTTGATTTGTTAGCAATACATCTCTGCCGTAATCGTTTCGCCCGGATTCAAAAAACTGTGATGAATCAGCCTGGTTGCGAATTACCAAACAACTTCCACAATCTTTTTTGGTGCAATTTCGGCTTTGGGTAGTGCTGTGGAGCCTGATAGCAATCCAAGTGTTGAGCTGTGCTTCGCCTGTTGTCGTCCACTTATCGTCGCACGTCGATCAAGAAAAGGGTTGCTTTTGTTGTGCATAATAAGAGCAGACAACACTTCAAAACAGCGATTTTTTTCGATTATCGTTTAATTCGTGCGGCACCTACTTGTCAGGTTTTTCTTGTTTTTTGCTATGCGATTCAACTGAGTGGGAATTGTTCCTGTGCTTGCGCCAAGCTGTTCAGCAGGCCCATGAACAGTTGCTCGCGTGTTTGCTTTCACTAATGACTTCAGTTCGTTGTCGTCAAATTCATTAGGACGTCTACGGTCTTCCTTACCTTCGAAGTAGAAATCTCCAGATCGCAATTCCGGAACGATGCACGCACTGTTGATTCACCAACACTGCCTTCACCCCAAATTTCAATTAATGTTTCGAGCCGTCTCTGCTGCGCTACGACTGAGTTTGAACTCATAGAAAATTGACAAGAATTCGTTTTCGAAATACAAAGTAGCAAAGCTCAAAGTAAGTAAATAAATTTACTTTTACAAAACATAAAAACACGTTTAGAATTGGGACTAAATTTTTGCTTCTTAAAGATATATTATACAGTAAGGTAGAAAAAATAGTGTTATGTGTAAAAATGCGTCAAAACAATAAAAATTTTGAAATGTTCATTTATTTTTGAGCGACCTAATACATGTGAATTGTTGCTCCTAACACTATGAAATTGGCGGTGATATTATCGGGTCCTGAAGCAGTGACTATCTTCACGCTTTCTATAGCAACTCGAACCTCAGACGGAAGAATTCCAGATGGTTTTCTCCAACGGAGATATTAGAGTCCGCGACTGGGAATGTGGGACGGAAAACGTTGGCGCAGAACGTTTCCGTTATCATTTCCATATTACGTCGAGAAGTTCTTACGACCCATCTTCGTTAACAAGGAATGACAACAGAATATTAAAGTCACGAAAGTCCTGGAGTAGTTTCTTCTGCCTGTACAAATGTAGATCTTCCCTACAAAACTTTCGAAACTGCAGCTGGTATTTATTACTGGCCGCGTTATAGGTGTTGCAGTGGGATCAAGCCTCACTATCCTTTTTTTTCGAGCAACTCTTTATTAGTAATGAGGATGCGATCCTATCCTACTGCTTGAGGAACTGAGGCGAATTCGGCACAGCTTTTCAGTCCTTCGACAAGCAGCTGGTAGTCCTCGGTCGGAGCTTTCTTAGCCTGCCAGTCACGTTTGGATAGGATTTCGTTCAGTCATTTAGTACTACACTTTTTTTCTCGTGGTCATGACATGAATTCTTTTCCAGCTGAATCGAATCTTTGCGCGAGGGAAGGCGGTGACTGGAACTGGTACGGAATGACGGGACTATTGATGTGTCAAGTAGGCACCATCTTCTGTTTGTCAGAATGTGCTAGATCGCCGCATGAGTCATGCCGTGAGCAGACTCAGGTCCAGCGGTAGTTTTCTTTTTCTGGAAAAATGAGTTTCCATGGAAGAGACGTGCTGCACACAGGAGTCCAGCAAGGCGGTTTCCGTACTCCCTTCTTTCTCGTAATCCAAAATTTCCGATTCTGTATTCGCTCTCATTGGTGTTTCCTGCTCTGGCACTGAAGTCTCTGACAACAAATTTATAATATGCTTTATCACTGCGGATAACCTCGGCCGAGCAATAATAGAATGCATCAATTCGTACTCATCAGCTGCATTGCTGTCTGAGCAGAAATTGACGATTGTGGTCTTCTCATGACGAGTCAATTGAAGGTGGGAGGGCCGTGCTAGGAGAAAGGATCTCGCATATGTCGACTAGATGGACAAGGGACGAGTGTACAACAAAGCCTATGCCGCGGACATTTCGTGAAAGGGCCATCTTTCCACGGACGACGAAGGTCCCTTTGTTCAGACGGCTTATGTCGGGTCTTCTTGATTTTTGTTTCTTGTAATGTGATCACATGGAATTTAATGCGATCTGCGGCTTTAAGAAAGAAGTGGAAATCGGGGTCTGTGGAGACTGTTCTGGCATTATATGCGCAAAGCAAGAAACAATCTCCATAGAGTGTCGTGTATGTGTTCGTGAGATCCGATTAGAGTGACTTTCAGCATAACCCGAGATTTTGCAGCCTCTCATCTGTCGTCTTACCGCTTGATGTCATAGAGGGAGGGCACCCAGTGTTCCAGGAAGCTCGCCTATTGCTGGTTGTGTAATTTGTTCCTCCTTGGAGTCCTGAGTTGACCTTGCGAGAGCGTGTTCAGGTCTTCACCACGATGTCGATTCGGGGGATGTCTTTTCGGTGAAGAATCCTTCGCTTGGTCTTTATTTTTCTGAGCGGTCGTATTATTAGATTAAGCAAGAATCACATGTGGATGACCGTCTTTATGTCTCAGTACACAGGTTGATTTAAAAGTTGAAATAATGGTCTCATGGAATAGCTTGACTATTGCAACTTTAGCCTTGAAATCCTACTTTTAGTTGGTGGGCATGAAACTGCAATGGTGACAAACATTTCTTCCAAACTATTTTTTCGATGCAGGGAAAAAATTTGAAAAATTGTCTAAGGATGTAAAAGAAACATGATGCTCTGACGTTGATGAGGCATTTTATTGGTGTGTTATGATTATTTGTTCATTTTTAAAAGATTTCGATTACCTATTGCCTGTCGATGAGATACGTAATGTGTGCTGCATAGATGGCCTGCCAAAGACAGCGTTTGGAAGTAAGGATCGAAGTGTTTCACCATTTGAAATAGGAGCGTGACATGAAAAAAGAACTGTGTTCTAGACGAAAAAATACGTGTCCTTCTTTTCTATGGTGAGAAAATTTGGTGGTTACATGCATTGTCTGGATTGTGCTAGTGTGTTTTATGAATAAAATTCTAAATGACAGAGACACAGCGACGGTAATAAATGTTAATACCGAACTTTTCGAGGTTGTTGGCCTTTATATGAACGCGTCGAACGACTT
This sequence comes from Angiostrongylus vasorum, assembly GCA_018806985.1. Lineage (NCBI taxonomy): Eukaryota > Metazoa > Nematoda > Chromadorea > Rhabditida > Metastrongylidae > Angiostrongylus > Angiostrongylus vasorum. The sequence continues at coordinate 52,550 of JADANN010000116.1, read as the reverse complement.
TGCTATGCATGAAATGCTCGAACTCCTTGCTCAACAAAAATGGGCAATGGGCATAGAAAACTTCTCAATTCACCAGCTCATGCCTATTTTAAAGGAGTGCTTAGATTGCACAGTCATTTAAGGGAGTACGGAAGGAATGTGGCACAGATGAGAGAAGGTTAGCAAATGGGACAACGACTGGCGCGAAGCCTTGTCATTGAATTTGTGTCTAAGATGGATGCACTAGTAATCGATCTCAAGCCATTACTCTACTGTGGATATATATTAGATGATTGCCTTGCCGTCTGCTTTACACAAGAGGAGATCCACAAATGCTTTCAGTTATTGGACGCACAATCACGATACCTAAAACGCACTGCAGAACAACAGAATGAAAACTGGATTCCATTTATTAATCTCAGAATTAACCGATCTGAAAATGGCCACATTAGCTCGTGGTGCTGACAACCAAATAACAAAACATGCTGGTTCATTAGCTACCCTCTCACCTCTCACAAAAAGAGCACTTGTGAGAAACATGTTTCGAACACAAATCACTGTCTTGACAGTTTTATTTACTCCTACTCTTTTTTAATGGCAGGGTATATTGCGAAATATAACTTCAGTGATGGTGAGGCATCCGCAAAATTCGGACCGCAGGTGTCTGCGGTGGAGAACGAACGCGCTATTGTCCTTTCCGGGGGAGTAACGCATTCACCACCACACCATACGTGTCCTTCGTTTCGCCTGTCTCTCAGCCAGTTCTATTGATCTTTTGCCGTCAGCAAATCGATGTGACGTTCGTTCCCCACCGCAGACACATGCGGTCCGGAGTTTTACCAATTTCTCAGCATCATTGAAGTTATATTTCGCAATATACCCTGCCATTAAAAAGAGTAGGCAGTAAATAAAACGGCTAAGATTGTGATTATAACTAAAGCCTCAGCTTAACTGGGTTCATTGCCGATTTGGGCTCTCCAGATCAATCCCGCTGACGGGTGATTGCTGATGGCAAAAGATCAATAGAACTAGCTGAGAGACAGGCGGAACGAAGGACCCGCATGGAGTGGTGGTGAACGCGTTACTCCCCGGAAAGGACAATAGCACGTGTCGTTTCCCACCGCAGACATCTGCGGTCGGAGTTTTGCCAATATCTCAGCATCAATGAAGAAATCATTGTGCTCATCAAAAGGTAGCAAGGAGGAATCCCTGAAATTGGCGCAGCAATTAGCCATTTCCAATTGGTATGAAACTGTAGCTCCTCTGGATAATTTTGGAGGAAAAAACCGTGCTCCAAAACTATTTGCCTAGCGAGAATAAGGTCCCTTCTATCCCGATCTTCATTTCCGGAGAGGTTTGTAGCGGCTCCAAGACGTTGCGTGAAAAGGGTTGATCTAGAGAGATCGGAAGCACTGACTGAAATACCACCGAGCACTCCTCAGAGCAAGAGAGTGGCTGGTTAACAACCAGCTGTATGATCGCCTACGCGCAACATAAAACTGAACAGCCCTAACGGTAGAGATGGTGATTGTATGAGTTGGGGCACGGCTTATTTTGTTTCCCACAAAGGGGGAGGGACAAATATATCTGCGGAACAGGTAGAGCACTTTGCGTCCGTTTAAAGGGAAACCAGCTTGGTAAACTTGAAGTCAAACCGCATACTCCACTTGGCGCGCATAGAACAGTGACACACCGGGGACGATCTTGGATTAGAGGCTACCATCACTGCTCAGGATTCGATACGTTAAGTGCGTAAAACTCAGGAATTAGACGCAAGAAGAGTCTCGTGATCATGCGTGTTCCCATACGATTCTGAGACTGATATTTTAGTATGTCTGAAACGCATTAGCCGTCCATGTGAACTCTGTGCCGTTGCGCTCCATGTGGAATATTAAGTGGAAGACTTTCTTTACTAACATATGCGATTGGAATTTAATTTTTCGTGAAATTTCTGTTCGAGTTATGGAGATATTTGGTCAAAAGATTGTAGTTAATCTCATCTCTCCAGGCTCTGAAGGATGCGAAATCCTTCAGAAACCTTTTCCGTCCTAAATGGTTAGTATAATAACAACTTTTCGGTTCATAAAAAAGACAACAAACTGTTGTTTCGTAAAGAATTGCAGTGAGAAAAACATTCTCCGGTAGATGTGTTCTTTTTTATATGTGAAAATCGTTCGTGTCACACTACTTATTTTTGATGGTTAGCCTTCGCAATGCTGGATTTATTATTTATTGATTTGATTCATTTATTTATTGGCTTATTATTTTTAGTTATTTATTTATTGATTTATTCCACGGATCTTCTTCACATGAGGGATCTCGAGCCGGTTAGTCGGCGAGGCTACGTGGCGCGTCCCCAGGTGGCGGATAGGGGGTTAATCGCGAACCAGAAAGCGACCTTTGCTTAGCTGAGACGCAGGTGGATCCAGGAGATGGACTCCCTGTTTCTGCTGCCCCGATTTGGCACATACTTTCTGTAATTACGAGGCGATATTCATGCATGCGTGTCTGGGTTGCGCTTCTCGCTTATGCGGACTGTATTCTACGAGTCAATTCGGCCACAAGCCTGCCATCAAGTGACAGGGAAGTATATGAGAGGCGGTTAGGAGTCGCCTCCAACAAATAAACTCCATGTCCACTCTGGGAGAGCATGGCAAGCTACCCGTGAGTTTACCTCGCTCCCCACGTTCAGAGTCCCAGCAAGCAATACGTGGGTATCAAAAATGCTAAAAACAATAGAAAGAAACGGGCCTCATTCCCTCTGATCCCGAAAGAGCCACCAATTTCGAAGCGTTTGGTAGGACGAGTACGGAGAGGCCACTAAAATCTCAGATTCTAGTGGAAGCTGCCTGGATTACAAGGAACTAAGGTGACGATCTGTACCTACAATGCACGTACACTTGCATTCGAGTCCTCGATAGAAGACTTGCTCCTGCAAGCAGAGAAAGGATAAGGTACGACGTCATCGGCCTAGCCGAGAAGAGACGACGCCACCCATTCAACGCCGTCTGTGACACCGGAGAAGAACTGTTCCTCGGAACATGCGACAGTAGAGGAGTCGGCGGCGTCGCTGTTCCCGTCAACACGAGTTTGTCGATGAACATCGATTCATTCGAACAACTTACAACCCTGAATCGGACATTTACGATTAAAAAGATGTGGATCAATTCCGGCTTTGACAATCTTTCGTCATTTACGCGCCGACATCAAACTATGACGAAGAAGAAGTCGAAGCGTTCTATATGGGACTTGGAGAAGTTCTACAGAGAAGACCATACATTCTTCAAGGTCATCATTGGAGATTTCAACTCCCAAGATTGGACAAAGAAGAAACGTCTGAAGAACGTCACATTGGGACCCATGGATTAGAATGGGAACGAACAGGGTGAGCGGCTGTCTGAGTTTATCATGACGACCAAGACCCATCCATGGTAACTCGCAATTCCAGAAGCCCCACCCTCAACGCTGGACGTGGGAGTCTCCCAATGGAGAGTACCATAACGAAATAGACCACATCATAGTAAATAGAAGGTTTTTGCCTAACCGATGTCGCTGTTGTCCCAAAATTCTACACGGGATCAGACCACCGTCTCCTTCGTGCAAGATTTCTATTTTCTCGCGGAAAGGAGGAAAAAACCGCTAAATTCAAAAACCGAAGTCCCAGAACCACCGTAAACTGGGACTTATTCAATTCATTAGTCGGCTGTTGGGAAGATGCCGTTGTCGATAACATCGACGAAGAATACGATCGGCTCATTCAACATCTTTCACATTAGCGCTATGAAAGCTGAGAGTTCGAAAGTCACCAAAGAGACGTTTGTCTCCAGAAACACTCGAGCTGATACGCCAGCGTGGAATCGCACGAGCTGCAGGCAACCGCGAACTAACGTCCGAACTTGCAAAACAGTGCAGACAGGCGATGAAAAGAAGATCTTAAAGAGAGAAGAGCAGCAGCAATGGTCGAAGCTGCAGAGGCTGGGAAAAAGCATTTCGCAAAGCCCACCGAAGCTTTCGCCAATTACAAGACCAAAATGATTGCACTCCGGCGCCCAGACGGAACAGTTACAGCGTCCAGAAAGGCAATGGAGAAAATCATTCACGAATACTACTCAGATCTCTTCGATAGCCACGTCCACCCTTCCGTCATATGAAATAAAGGAGGATGGATATGTTGTACCACTGGTTCTTCCCTTCGGAAATCCGACATGCCATTTCGTCGGTGAAAAATCGAACAGCACCAGGTCCGGACAGGATAAGACCAGAACACTTGAAGAACCTTCCGCCAGTCCTCGTAAACACACTGGCTCGGCATCTTCACACGTTACCTGTCCGAATGCAAGGTCCCTACCCAGTGGAAGACCAGCAAGACCGTATTATTGTTCAAGAAGGGTGACCTACACGATATCGGCAACTATCGCCCAATCTGCTTGCTGTCTGTCGTCTACAAACTTTTCACTCGAGTCATCCTAAACAGGATTGACAGAACACTGGACGAAGGACAGCCATGTGAGCAAGCAGGGTTTCGAAAAGGATTTAGTACGATGGACCATATCCACACGATAACAAGGCTCATTGAAGTATCGGCGAGTACAAAAGACCGCTCTGTCTCACTTTCATCGATTTAAAGAAGGCCTTTGATTCAACTGAGATAGAAGCAGTCATGGAATGCGCTTGATAGTCAAGGAGTCCCTACTCAGTACATAAAGATTCTTTCGTGAGCTGTACAAAAATTTCACAAATCAAGATATCACCATTCTACAACGATATTAACATTGACGTCAAAAAGAGGGGTTAGGCAAGGCGATACCATCTCGCCAAAATTATTTACCGCCACCCTCCAGAACGTCATGCGAACATTGGGAATGGGATAATATGGGAGTGAAAATCGAATGGTCGGCAGTTACACCATCTTGGCTTTGCTGATGACATCGTCCTTATAACACCAAACACTAGCCAAGCGGAACGTATGCTTGCCGACTTTGATAAAGCCTGTGGGAAAGATTGCTCTTCGACTAAATCTCACAAAAACGATGTTCATGAAAGAAACTGATTGGTTTCGTATGCCCCATTAACGCTCAACGGAACGAATATCTCCGAATGCTCCAGTTATGTCTATCTAGGTCAGGAAATCAACATGTTGAACGACTTAGCTCCAGAGTTGAGTAGAAGGAAAACGAGCGGCTCGGGAGCTTTCAAGAGCATCGAGGATGTAGTGAAGAGAACAAAGAACACCTGACTCCGTGCCCACCTTTTCGACTCAACGGTGCTTCCTGCCCTAACGTAGTGCGTCAGAAACCTGGCTCGCTGCTTAAGCAGGATGGAAGATCACTCAGCGTTATGGAACGTGCAGTCGAAAGGGACGATGCTAGGAGTATCCCGTTTCACACAAGTTAGGGATGGGATCCAAAGCTCCGACCTGCGTCAACGATCAAAAAATCAAAGATGCCGTTCTGTACGCCAAACTGTCGAAGATAAGGTGCACCGGACACGTAATGCGTATGAATGACAACCGATGGACAAGAGCCGTTAGTGACTGGATTCCTCGGGATGTCAAACGTACTGCAGGAAAAACCACCGATCCGATGGTCAGAGTTCTTCATGAAGAGCCTAGAAGAAAGTTGTGATGCTCGACGAGTCTCTAGAGCGAGCAGAACCCACTGGGCAACTCTTGCACGCGACAGCGGAAAAATGGAATATTTACTGGCGCCTGCTCGAGTCACTCAACGATCAACGGGACTGCAACAGGTGATACAGGTGACAGGTGATCGATTGATTGATTTCATTTATGTATTGATTTGTTTATTGATTATTTATTTATTTTATTCATTCATTGATTCCTTTGTTTTATTTAATTATTGATTTATTCGTTTTATTTATTTGTTCATTCATTTATTTTATTTATTTACTGATCTATTCATTTCACTCATTATTGATTTATTTATTTTGATTATTTATTGATTTTTTTTCTTTTTTATTTATTTGTTGAATAATTTGTTTATCTTACTTATGTATTGATTTACTTATTGATTTGTTTATTGATTTATTTACTTTTTTTTATTCCATTTCTTTGTTGATTTATTTCTTAAGTTATGTGTTGATTTATTCATCGATTTATTTTTTGATTTATTTATATCAATGTTTTGTTTCGTTTTGTGTTTTGTTTTGTTTCACATGGTTCCGCATATTACGGTGATCCCAGTACCTTCGTTAATTGGGGGTCGTTTTCATTCACCAACAAAATTCTTCACATTTACGTATAGGTGTCGCTAATGCTCCAGGATTCTTCGTATTTCTTCTGGATGTCACTGAATTTTAGTCGACTCAATTTTTTCCGCAGTTCTGGAATAGTTGCGCTAGGGTGTTCCCATGTTTTTTAAACAAGCAATCTCCAGCTTCTTTGGATTACATATAGCTTCCAGGAAAGTCTATTAACAGTTTACCATGCACAAGTAATATTAGGCATGGCAGGGTTTGGACGTGGTCGAATTAGAGCAGCACACTCATTGAACGGCATCACTACCATTGCGTCTTTGGCCTTTTCTACTATGGAAGAACCGATGAAAATATGAGGTTGCTTGGACATGTGAACAATCATATTGTTCTTTTGCCTCTTTATTTATTCATTTACATGTTTTGTCCATAACTCACGCATTTTATGTATCTGATTATTGATTTTGTTCATTTATCGATCCGTTAATTTTATTTATTTATTTATTGAGTTCATTCGTTTATTGATTTACTGATTTTGTTCATTGATTTTTTGTTTTATTTATTCATCGTTATTGACTTTATTTATTCATTGATTCATTGATTTCAGTTATTTATTTATTGATTTTGTTTGTTCATTGATTTACTGATTTTGTTTGTTAACTGATTTGTTTATCTTATTTATTTATCGATTTAACTATTTCATCTGTTTATTGATTTATTGACTTTATTTATTTACTGATTCATTGATTTCAGTTATTTATTAACTTGTAGATTTTATTTGCTTATTAACTTATTGATTCTATCAATTTATCGACTTTATCTAAGTATTTTATTTGTTTACCTATTTATTTATTTTATTTGTTTATTGGTTTACTGATTTTGTTTATTTTTATTCTACTGATTTTGTTTATTTGTGGATTTATTGATCTAATTCGTCTATTGACTTTTTTGTTTATTTCATTTATTTGTTCATTTATTTATTTTATTTATTTATTGATCTACTGATGTTAATTTATTGATTTTTATTTATTCATTGATTTATCGATTTTATTTGTTCATTGATTTATCGATTTTATTTAATCATTGATTTGTTGACTTTATTTATTTATTGAACAGACTGGAGTGGAGAATAGTACAGAGCAGTAGTTGGTCGGGATTGTCCTATGCCCGCCAACTGTTGATGGAATGCTCGAATTTGTTATTTTTGCCACGCAGGACTTCTATTCGTCTAGTCATGTGTGCCGCAGAATCTCAAACTTGAGCAATTAAACCTCCACACATGTGTGGACGTCTTTTACAGAAGAACGCAATGAGACTAAAAAATGTATCTACAATGAATTACAATCGAGGTTGTTCAGTGGGTTGTAGGGTGGTTCAGTGGGAACATTTTGGATTAACAACAACGTAGAGCATTATGCAACAGGCTCACGAGGATATGAGCGATTTGCAAATACTGGTTGTAAAAAGTATCGCTACGTTTATAAGGAGTTAAGATTTACGTGTTCACTGTGAAAGAATGTGAATAGCGATCGAGAGAATGCTTTACAATAAGAATGAAGAATTATTGGGCAGAGTATCTGTGAGCACTGAGAGTATTTACCAAAACTGTTATGTTAACAACACGCAGTAATTACAAGAGAATCGATGACAACACTAACGTATTGGTAGTCAACATCATTTGTGCCTAGGTGGATCGAAGGAGTTGTGAATGAAAGGAGTATGTATTAAAAGCAAATAATGGTGAGGGAAGTGCAACGGGGGAGCTCCAATGCATCGTCAGAAGCCAAATGACGGTGCTACTGAGTGTGGCTATATCTAAGTGAGTGGTGTTGGTTGGTCGCACGGTCAAGGTTCGGGTAGCGGGGTCTGGTCCCCAAGCAATGAGGCGTGCCCAACAGCAAGCCTGGTGGTGTGCCTGATGAATACGAAATGCCGTGTCTCATGACGCGCCCGATGAGTTAAGATGGGATGTGGATGTAGTGCACGCAGGTGGGCGTTATGGCAAATGCAGTCTCTATCAAATTATACAATGTGTTTGTTAGGTAGATAGAGAATTTTCTATTTAATAGAGGAATTCTTTATATTTCGTTTATTTATTGAGCTATCAATTTTGTTCGTTCATTGATTCATTGATTTTATTCATTTATCGATTTTGTTCACTTATTGATTTATTCATTTTTCTATTGGTGTGTGAGGATTATTTGTTTTTTCCTTAAAAAAAATTCGATTAGCTATTGTGTGTCGGTGAGATGCGGAATATCTCTTGCAGAGACGACCTGCTAAAGACAGCGTTTGGAAGTAAAGATCGAAGTGTTTCACCATTTGAAATAGGAGCGTGACAAAAAAAGAACAGTGTTCTAGTCGAAGAAAGATGTGTTCTTCCTCTCTTTGGTGAGAAAATTTAGTGGTTACCCCGTTACATGCATTGTGTGGATTGTGTTAGTGTGTTTTAATGAATAAAATTCCAAATGACTCAGATTTTTGTACCACATAGTAACAGTATCAAATGTTAATACGCAAACCTTCGAGGTTATTGGCATGAACGCGCTGAACGACTTTGCTATGCACGAAATGCTCGAGCTCCCTACTCAACAAAAGAAGCAATGGTCATACGAAACTTCTCAATTCACCAACTTATGGCTAATTTGAAGGAGCGCTTGAATTGCGCAAACATTTAATGGTACGGGAAGAATTTCACATAAATGAGATGGTTAGCAATGGGACACCAACAGAGACGAAGCCTCGCCATTGAATTAATGTATTATGTGGGTGCACCAATAATCGATCTAAGGCCACTACTGTACTGTAGATGTATATTGGATGATTGCTTTGCCATCTGCTTTACACAAGAGGAGATGGACAAATGTTTTGAGTTATTCGACGCACAGTCACAGTACATGAAATTCACTCCAGAGGAACTGAAAGAAGACTGCTTTCCATTTCTGAATCTCAGAATTAACCCATCTGAAAATGGCCACATTAGCTAGTGGTGCAGACAGCCAAGTAACAAAACATGCTGGTTCATTATCTATCCTCTCACCTCTCACACACAAAAAAGAGCACTTGTAAGAAGCATGTTTCGAACAGCGATCATTGTGTTCACCAAAAAGGGAGGAGAAGGAGGAATGCCTGAAATTGGCGCAGCAATTAGCCATTTCCAATTGATGTGAAACTGTAGCTCTCTGGATAATTTTGGAGGAAAAACTGTGCTCCAAAACTATTTGCCTAGCGAGAATAAGGTCCCTTCTATCCCGATCTTCATTTCCGGAGAGATTTGTGCGGCTCCAAGACGTTGCGTGAAAAGGGTTGATCTAGAGAGATCGGAAGCACTGACTGAAATACCACCGAGCACTCCTCAGAGCAAGAGAGTGGCTGGTTAACAACCAGCTGTATGATCGCCTACGCGCAACATAAAACTGAACAGCCCTAACGGTAGAGATGGTGATTGTATGAGTTGGGGCACGGCTTATTTTGTTTCCCACAAGGGGAGGGACAAATATATCTGCGGAACAGGTAGAGCACTTTGCGTCCGTTTAAAGGGAAACCAACTTGGTAAACTTGAAGTCAAACCGCATACTCCACTTGGCGCGCATAGAACAGTGACACACCGGGGACGATCTTGGATTGGAGGCTACCATCCCTGCCCAGGATTCGTTACATTAAGCATTCCAAACTCAGAAATTATCCGCTGGAAAAGCCTCTTAATCACGCATGTCCCAGCCCATATCTGAGACTGATATTTTACCACATTGATGAACATTGATTCATTCGAACAACTAACAACCCTAATCGGACGTTTACGATTAAAAAGATGTGGATCAATACGGGCTTTGACAAACTTCGTCGTTTACACGCCGACATCAAACAGTGACGAAGAAGAAGTCGAAGCGTTCATATGGACTTGGAGAAGTACTACAGAGAAGACCATACATTCTTCAAGGTCATCATTGGAGATTTCAACACCAAGATTGGACCAAGAAGAAAGTCTGGAGAACGTCACATTGGGACCCACGGATTAGAGTGGGACGAACAGGGTGAGCGGTTGTCTGAGTTTATCATGACGACCAAGCCCATCCATGCTAACTCGCAATTCCAGAAGCCGCACCCTCAACGCTGGTTGTGGGAGTCTCCCAATGGAGAGTACCATAACGAAATAGACAACATCATAGTATATAGAAGGTTTTTCCTAACCGATGTTGCTGTTATCCCAAAATTCTACACGGGATCAGACCATCGCCACCTTCGTACAAGATTTCATTTTTCGCGGAAAGGAGGAAAAAACCGCTAAATTCAAAAACCGAAGTCCCAGAACCACCATAAATTGGACTTATTTAATTCATTAGTCGGCCGTTGTGAAGATGTCGTTGTCGATAACATCGACGAAGAATACGATCTACTCATTCAACGCCTTTACATTAGCGCTACGAAAAGCTGAGAGTTCGAAAGTCACCAAAAGACGTTTGTCTCCAGAAACACTCGAGGGTTATACGCCAGCTTTGAATCTCACTAGCTGCAGGCAACCGCTACCTAACGTCCGAACTTGCAAAACAGTGCAGACAGGCCATAAAAGAAAATCTTAAAGACAGAAGAGCAGCAGTAATGGTCGAAGCTGCGGAGGATGGGAAAAGCACTCGCAAAGCCCACTGCAGCTTTGCCATTTTCAAGACCAAGATGATTGCACTCCGACGCCCAGACGGAACAGTAATAGCGTCGAGAAAGGCAATGGAGAAAATCGTTCACGAATGCTAGTCGGATCTTTTAGACAGCCACCTCGATCTTCCGTCATATGAAATAAAGGAGGGTGGATATGTTGTACCACCGGTTCTCCCTGCCGAAATCCGAAATGCTATTTCGTCGCTGAAAAATCAGAACAACACCAGGTCCCGTCAGGATAAGATCAGAACACCTGAAGAACCTTCCGCCAGTCCTCGTAAACACACTGGCTCGGCATTTCACACTTTACCTGTCTGAATGTCAGCGGAAGACCAGCAAGACCGTGTTATTATTAAAAACGGTGATATACGCGATATAGGCAACTATCGCCCAATCTGCTTGCTCTCTGTCGTCTACAAACTTTTCACTCCGAGTCATCCTAAACAGAATTGAGAGAACAATGGACGAAGGACAGCCATGTGAGCAAGCAGGGTTTCGAAAAGGATTTAGTACGATGGACCACATCCACGCGATAACAAGGCTCAATGAAGTATCGCGAGAGTACAAAAGACCGCTCTGTTTCACTTCCATCGATTTACAGAAGGCCTTTGATTCAACTGAGATAGAAGCAGTCATGGAAGCCTTTGATAGTCAGGGAGTCCCTACTCAGTACATAAAGATTGTTCGTGAGCTGTACAAAAATTTCACAAGATATCACCATTCTATAACGATATTATCATTGATGTCAAAAGAGGGGGCTAGGCAAAGCGATGCCATCTCGCCAAAATTATTTACACCACCCTCCAGAACAACATGCGAACATTGGAATGGGATAATATGGGAGTGAAGATCGATGGACGGCAGTTACATCATCTTCGCTTTGCTGATGACGTCGTCCTTATAACATCAAACATAAGCCAAGCGGAACATATGCTTACCGGCTTTGATAAAACCAATGGCAAGATTGGTGTTCTTCTAAATCTCACAAAAACGATGTTCATGAGAAACGGATTGGCTTCGTATGGCCCATTCACGCTCAACGGAACGAATATCGCCGAATGCTCCAGTAATGTCTGTCTAGGTCGGGAAATCAATATGTTGAACGACTTAAGTCCAGAAGTTGAGCAGAAGGAAACGAGCGGCAGGGAGCTTTCAAAAGCATCGAGGATGTAGTGAAGAGAACAAAGAACACGCGACTCCGTGCCCACCTCTTCAACTCAGCGGTGCTTCCTGCCCTAACGAATGCGTCAGAAACCTGGTCGCCGTGTATACCGGATGAAAAATCAATCAACATTATTGAACACGCAGTCGAAAGGACGATCCTAGGAGTATTTCGTTTCACACAACTAAGGGGGGATCCGATGTTCCGACCTACGTCAATGGTGAAAAATGAAGGATGCCGTTTCGTACGCCAAACATTCGAAGATCTGGTGGGCCGGATATATAATGCGTATGAATGGGAACCGATGGACAAGAGCCGTTAGTGACTGGATTCTTCGGGATGTTAAGCGCACTGTAGGGAAGACCACCGACTCGATGGTCAGAGTTCTTCACGAAAAGCCTAGAAGAAAGATATGATGCTCGACGAGTCCCTAGAGCGAGCAGCACCCACTAGGCTACTCTTGCACGCGACAGGGGAAATGAAAGGTTTACTGGCGCTCACTCGAGTCACTCGACGATCAAAATGGTTACAGGTGATAACTGGCAGATATTTTAATATGTCTGAAGCACATTAACCATCCATGTGAACTCCTCGTAGTTGCGCTTCACGCGTATGTTAAGTGGAAGACTTTCTTTAGTCTCATGTGTTTATTTTTTACATGTGAAAATCGCTCGTTTAAGAGCACTTTTTTTTATGGTTAGTTTCGTTATGGTGGATTACGCACGAACTACCAATGATTGACCATGTTTCTAAACAATAAAATAAATTTCTGAATAATCTGCTATATTATCGGGTCCAGGAGACTTTTCTAGGTGTCAAACATCAATGGTCAAGTGCACTCGAAACATCGTTGTAAAGTGTTGACATCAACTGCATGGAATCGCTTCGATGAAAGTAGAACAGGGCTGGTCTGAAGTTCGCAAATGCACCGCAATTAAATAATGGTTGGATGATACATTCTTTTAAATTCTCATGTATATTATGTGGCGTTAATCGGGCTGTACCTGAGACCATATGTTTATTGAATAAGCAGCTGAATACAAGAAAATACAACAGAAACACAACGCAGCATAACAAATGCTGGAAAGAAAGCCTATTGTGGTCAGTGTTCAATTCATTTTTTCCCTTTGAGAGTTAAGTGTTAAAGATCGCCACGAAACATGAAACTGTGATAAAACAGGTAGAAGAAGTATTTGGCCAGTGCAAAATACAATACTTCCTTAGTCGACCTATCTTCAAGCACCGCGCGAAGAAAGTGGATCTTGCTCAAAACATTGCTTTTCAGGGAAGATTTATTAAATGGGTATTTGAGAGAAAGTTTTTCGATATATCATTTGTTGCAAGATAGGTAGCTTTCACGAAAACAATTTTTCATCAATGGACAATCAGTCAAGAACCTTCCTACATAATACGCTACCCACAACAAAAGAGTTTTTTGACACGTGTTAACCTTTTTAATATAACAAGTTTATTAATTGGTCAATTAGCATGTAGTACTGAATTGACTAAGATTTTTAAGCATTTCACAGTAGAATACAGAGTGACTGCTACAGTCGTAGAGATGCCATTCACTGTAATTTTTTGGTTCGACGCCACCCCCCATGCCCTGAAAGCCGCTCACATTCTCGACGCCGGGAAATTACTACAAGATATGTGCGACATCAGCTCGGTCTCCGATGCACAACACCGGCGACACTATGTAGTGAATATATAGGAGCTCCTAGTACTGATTTCCCAACGCTCCAGGTAAAAATCGTGAAAAAAGTGGTCTTTTCTCCCATGTGGTGTACAGTTCCTCAAAATCATTCCAGTGCAAGACGCATTTATTGACTTAAATTCACTTTCGTAATCAATGCTTATATGTCGTCCCCACATATATTTAAATTTTGCTCTTTTTTTCAGGGTTTTCAGACTGAAATTTTGATCATAAATAGTGAACTTTGAAGCAATACAATTTTTGCTTGACCGTATGATGGTTAAAAAAGCAGTTTCTGCTAAGCCTTGCTGATAATGAGAAATTGATCCCGTATCACCTGTATCACCTGTAGTCCCGTTGATGCTCAAGTGACTCGAGCAGGCGCCAGTAAAGCTTCCATTTTTCCCTGTCGCGTGCAAGAGTAGCCCAGTGGGTTCTGCTCGCTCTAGAGACTCGTCGAGCATCGTATCTTTCTTCTAGGCTCTTCATGGAGAACTCTGACCATCAGGCCGGTGGTCTTCCTGCGGTACGTTTGACATGCCGAGGAATCCAGTCACCAACGGCCCCTATCCATCGGTTGTTATTCATACGCATTACGTTTCCGGCCAATCCTATCTTCGACCGTTTGGAGTACAGAACGGCATCTTTGATTTTTGATCGTCGACGCAGATCGGAGCTTCAGATCCCTTCCCTTACTTGTGTGGAACGGGATACTCCTAGCATCGCCCTTTCGACTGCGCGTTCGATAACGCTAAGTGACCTTTCATCCTGCTTGAGCAGCGAAAAAGTTTCTGACGAACACGTTAGGGTAGGAAGTACGGTTGCGTCGAAATGGTGAGCACGGAGTCAGGTGTTCTTTGTCCCCTTCACTACATTTTCATGATCTTGAAAGCTCCCGAGCCGTTCGTTTCCCTTGTACTCAACTCTGGAGCTAAGTTGTTCAACATGTTGGTTTCCTGACCTAGATAGACATAACTGGGACATTCGGAGATATTCGTTCCGTTGAGCGTGAATGGGGCATACGAAACCAATTCGTTTTTCATAAACATCGTTTCTGTGAGAATTAGTCGAACACCAATCTTTCCACAGGCTTTATCAAAGTCGGCAAGCATTCGTTCTGCTTGGTTAATGTTTGATGTTATAAGGACGATGTCATCAGCAAAGCCAAGATGGTGTAACTGCCGACCATTCATTTTCACTCCCATATTATCCCATTCCAATGTTCGCATGACGTTCTGGAGAGTGGCGGTAAATAATTTTGGCGAGATGGTATCGCCTTGCCTAATCACTGTTTTGACGTCAGTGTTAATATCGTTGTATAATGGTGATATCTTGGTTATGAAATTCTTGCACAGCTCCCAAAGAATCTTTATGTACTGAGTAGGGAGTCCTTGACTATCAAGGCATTCCATGAGTGCTTCTATCTCAATTGAATCAAAGGCCTTCTTTAAATCGATGAAAGTGAGACAGAGCGGTCTTTTGTACTCTCGCCATACTTCAATGAGCCTTGTTATCGTGTGGATGTGGTCCATCGTACTAAATCCTTTTCGAAACCGTGCTTGCTCACATGGCTGTCCTTCGTCCAGTGTTCTGTCAACCCTGGTGAGGATGACTTGAGTGAAAAGTTTGTAGACAATAGACAGCCAGTAGATTGGGCGATAGTTGCCGATATTGTTCACCCTTCTTGAACAATAATACGGTCTTGCTGGTTTGCACTGAGTAGGACCTTGCATTCGGACAGGGTAACGTGTGAAATGCCGAGCCAGTGTGTTTTACGAGGACTGGCGGAAGGTTCTTCAAGTGTTCTGATCTTACCCTGTCCGGACCTGGTGCTGTTCGATTTTTCACCGACGAAATGGGATGTCGGATTTCCGAAGGGAGAACCAGTGGTACAACATAACCTCCTTTATTTCATATGAAGGAAGGCGGACGTGGCTATCGAAGAGATCTGAGTAGTACTCGTGAATGACTTTCTTCATTGCCTTTCTGGACGCTGTAACTGTTCCGTCTGGGCGTCGGAGTGCAATTGATTTGATTGATCCTGTAATGATACAAAATGGTGATCTGGTCACATTTTGTTGCTTGAGAGCTATTGAGAGGCATCCTAGTCCAAACTGTAGTGCTAAATGGCTTTCTTCAAAGCAAGAGAGTTTGCTGTTTCTAAATAAAGCTATCTAAAACTGTCTACTCTGTGGATTTGTTCACCAATGAAGCGTGCAATAACTCTTCGCATTGAATTGTCACTTACCCTCAAGCAAACTGAGTACACACTAATTCCATGGATACCTGCAACAACAGAGAAAAATGTGCCAGTGTTGACGTGAAGCCAGCGCTAAATCGCTCACACACTTGTTTTACGGAGGCAGCGTCGAATAGGCATAAGACTTCTTATTAGTGATCAAGTTCTAAGCGGCCGTCAATGCATTTCCTACCTCCTTTTTTTCTTCCGACAAGAAATTGAAAGCAGGTGACGACCTTCCGTGGAAGACACTTAATAAACATGACAGATAAATAGATAAGGACTTAGTCCACAGTTCCAAAAACGATTTTGTACGCTTCTGATATGTCTGAAAATCCTTCATTATCAACAAAATAATTCGGCATGTAAAAAATGTTAGGAAGAAGGATTTTTTTCGCTGAGTCAACATAACGGTAAGTGAATCTTGTCCTTATCGTACCCTGTCTGTTAAATAGGATCACAGGCGTGGGATTGACTCTGGAGACAATCGATTCTGCGTTGCCCAAAAGGCGAGCAAAAGCTGAATGAAAAATGTACGACTTTCTACTGGACTCATTAATTTTCCCACTGACACTTACCGGTAGCCTGTTAGCTTCTGGTCCTTTTGAGATTTGATCTCGACTCCTCCTCTTATACACCCGGGTTTGTCATAACCATCAGAAACCCACTCGAGGGTCCACCACTATCTTCTTTCCTTTAGGTGCCTGAGTGGAAAAATAACTCTCCTTCAACAACAAGACTGGTTTAGGCGATCTAACCGATATCATGTAGTTGCAGAAATCGAAGTGATCTCTGAGATCGGATCCAAAACCTAGACTGCCATTCACCATTTGTTTCTTAGTTGTCGCCATGAGATCTTCTCCACATCCTGGTGGCTGAAGTGATTTTTTTTGTCGAACATATGTTCATCTGCAGCGCTAGTTCTTACCCGTTTGTCACACAATGGACCACCGTACCCACTCGGACAGATACAAACGGAGCAGTTTCGAGGGTGAGGAAATCCTTCGTTCGCACACTTGGAGGAAGTGGACTTGTTACATATAGCTAGCGGATTAGAATTTAATTTACAAATGTTAATGAGCCCTATTGAAAGCTGTTCCAAGTCTTACCGTTGCATCCGTAGTGCTCGTTGATGACGAAGATATCCGAGAACGAAATCAAGTCAGATCCCATTGTCTTCTGATAATTCGCATCAGTTGCTATTATAGTGACAAAACCGTTATTTGAGTCACTAAAAAGTACAACACTGGTAACAAAAATTGGTGGTAAAAAAAATCTCAGATATTTATTGCAAACCATCGTTCATCGTAATGCATGATACTGCCGTAGTCGTATCCCAGTCCATAAACGTCGCTGTAGTTTGGGCTGATTTTTGGAAATCACCAATATGATATGGCTAAACCGATGTTATAGTTCTTAATAAGGACCTTAACAGCTAATGTTCACATACTTTAATATTTTTTGTGACGAGTATGATGTAATTGTCCCGATCGTATCGACACATTGTATGGAATAACCCGAGAACATGCCCAATCTCATGCACAGCAGACCCTTCCTGAAACATTTGCCCTATTTGGTAACAAAAAAAGTGCATTCGCAGCTGGAGAACACTGATAAAACACGTTCTGAGTTGCTATTCTAAATAGTTCTGTACCGTCGCATTCTCACTAAGGGAGAGAAATTGATCGCCGCCCATTCGCCCAAGATCGGACCAGGACCCCACTTCTTTTACTACGATCACCTTGTCCGTAGCTGCAAATAGTTAATTTGAAGAGATGGTTTATCTATTTGCTCTGTCCACCAACCATTTTCGTCTTCTACAAAGTCGATACATGTAGAGTCCTCCCATACCTTCACACCCATTTTAAAGACTTTTCGCACGTTTCGGTCTGAAACTTTAACACTTAGAATAGATGCATAAGTTGTTACATACAACCCACCAATCAATAGGAATTCGTAAATGATCTCTAAAATGGGAGACCCAGGTGGCTCCGACGAAGGCGTACTTCACCAAAACAATCAGTGATCACAATTTTAACTTATTGTTTACTGCCTACTCTTTTTAACGGCAAGGTGTGTATTGCGAAATATAACTTTTAATGATGCTCAGATGTTTGCAAAACTCCGGAACGCAGGTGTCTGCGGTGGGGAACAAACGCGCTATTGTCCTTTCCGGCAGTAAATAATAAGTTAAAAATGTGATTATAACTGCATCCTCAGCTTAAGTGGGTTCGTTGCCGATTTGGGCTTCCCAGATCAATCCCGCTGACGGATGATTGCTGATGGCAAAAAGATAGACAGAACTAGCTGAGAGACAGGCGAAACGAAGCACCCGCATGGTGTGGTGTTGAACGCGTTACTCCCCGGAAAGGACAGTAGCGCGTTCGTTTCCCCCACCGCAGACTCCTCCGGTCCGGAGTTTTGCAAATATCTCAGCATCATTAAAACAATCAGTGATAGTAAAACAAACTTTGATGAATGGCCTTGGGTTACAGTTTTATTAGTTTTTCAGCTTTGGTGTTCCTGTATTTTGTTTCAGTTTTAACGAGTCGTTTATCAGTGACTCCCTTGTTATTGGTTTTTTCTCATTGTCTTTCGCTTCCTCCATGGTTATATTACCATTCTCCTTCAAAAAGCTCACCATTGCTATATTATTATTGCTATAATAATAATAACAATATTTATTATTATTATTATTATTATTGTTATTATTATTATTATTATTATTATTATTATTATTATTATTATTATTATTATTATTATTATTATTATTATTATTATTATTATTATTATTATTATTATTATTATTATTATTATTATTATTATTATTATTATTATTATTATTATTATTATTATTATTATTATTATTATTATTATTATTATTATTATTATTATTATTATTATTATTATTATTATTATTATTATTATTATTATTATTATTATTATTATTATTATTATTATTATTATTATTATTATTATTATTATTATTATTATTATTATTATTATTATTATTATTATTATTATTATTATTATTATTATTATTATTATTATTATTATTATTATTATTATTATTATTATTATTATTATTATTATTATTATTATTATTATTATTATTATTATTATTATTATTATTATTATTATTATTATTATTATTATTATTATTATTATTATTATTATTATTATTATTATTATTATTATTATTATTATTATTATTATTATTATTATTATTATTATTATTATTATTATTATTATTATTATTATTATTATTATTATTATTATTATTATTATTATTATTATTATTATTATTATTATTATTATTATTATTATTATTATTATTATTATTATTATTATTATTATTATTATTATTATTATTATTATTATTATTATTATTATTATTATTATTATTATTATTATTATTATTATTATTATTATTATTATTATTATTATTATTATTATTATTATTATTATTATTATTATTATTATTATTATTATTATTATTATTATTATTATTATTATTATTATTATTATTATTATTATTATTATTATTATTATTATTATTATTATTATTATTATTATTATTATTATTATTATTATTATTATTATTATTATTATTATTATTATTATTATTATTATTATTATTATTATTATTATTATTATTATTATTATTATTATTATTATTATTATTATTATTATTATTATTATTATTATTATTATTATTATTATTATTATTATTATTATTATTATTATTATTATTATTATTATTATTATTATTATTATTATTATTATTATTATTATTATTATTATTATTATTATTATTAGTTCCCAGGATCGACTTTCTATTAACCTCGGCACTGGAATATGAATGCGTCGTTTTCTTGCTCGGCAATCGCGAGGTTGTTAAACGGCGTACATTTACTTCCATAGAAAAACACAATACAATACAACAGTAGCTGACGTTTCGACAGTGTCACCTTCTTCAGAGCCTGGAAGGGTATACTGACATACAATTTACTAGGCCAAACGCTTCAATGACACAAAAAAGACGAAAAACTCTATGGTAATTACATGGTCAACAGCTTCTCGAAAAAAACTCACCGCTTTTTTTACGTGCCTTCCCATGAGGAAGATTAGAACAGCTGATTATGGTCGCATAAGGTTGATGACTGCACCATCCCACATCAGAAATTGATGCGAACATACGGGGTCAGGTCGCGTATGACCTCTGGGCATTCATCCCTGCTATTCATTGTAGGGTTTTTGGCATTTATCCAAAAAGCCTCAAGAAGTTTTTCGCGCTGGTGTTCTAGTCTCCTGCGCAAGGATATTGACTTTTACTTCAAAATCGTCCCCGCTGTGCTTTTGTATCCCTATGCGTGCCTAGTGGGGTACTTTGTCTTAGTTTTCGTTTGCCATCTAGGTGTTCTTTTTATACGGATACACAAAGGCCTGCCCGTTTCGCCAATATATTCATCTCCGCAATTATTACACGAGATCAGGTATATCGTACCTGAACTCATGCAATCACCGTCCTTCCCGTAAGGGGCAAATTACGCATTTTGTTGTTTCGCATAGACGGTCATACAGGCGGTTACGAACTAACTGACGACGTAGAGTAGCCGGTGGTATTTCAACTATCGCTACCGATTCCTCTAGACCTGCCCTTTTTAAGCATCGTTGAATAGCTACGCTTACTTCATCGTTAATAAAGGGCAACATAAACGGGACTTTCTTTTGGCCAAGTGTTTCCCTTGGGCGCCTCGCTCTCCTTCTAAACTTATTTCGTGGGGTTACTATTTCTTAGCCATTGGAGATGGCTATTTGCCGAGCCAAGTCGCGCGTTTTTTCCTTTAGTTCCCTGGTTGTGCACACGGAGGTGGCTGTTCGAAACATGTTTCTCACAAGCGCCCTCTTTGTGTGTGAAGGGTTGGAAGAAAGGAAATGAACGAGGATGTTCTTGTTACTTGGCTTTCGGTACCACTTTGTCAGGTAACCGCTACTTGATAGGTTTATTGGGACGCTTAAAAACGGAAGCCAGTCTTTTCTCGGTTTCTCCCGAGTGAACTTAATGTACTCAAACTGCTCGTTCAATAATTCAGAGCATTTGTCCATCTCCTTCTGCGTAGAGAAGATGACAAAACAATCGCCTACATATCTGCAGTAGAGTAGTGGCCGGAGATCGAGAGCAGGGGCTTCTATGTTAGACTTAAACACAATGGCAAGGCTTGGTGCCAGTCGCTGTCCCATAGCCAACCCCCCTTATTTGCTCGAAATATTTCCCAGACCATCTGAAAATCGAGCAATTTAGGCACTCCTTTAGGAGAGCCATTAGCTGCTGGATGGACAAGCCATGCATATTTATTCTTCCTTCATGTTTAACAAGAAGTTCGAAGATGGCTTGCATTGCGGAGTCATTCGATACGTTGGTGTACAACGCAGTAACGTCGAAGGACTCCATCACGTACGCCTTATTAGGATACGCGTTACGTAGACGTTCTAGGAACATTTGGGTGTCTGTGAGGTGAGCTGGAATATGGTTAAGCAACTGGGTAAGTATTAGGCTTAAAAACCAGGTTATTCTATCCGTTGGCCCGTCTACACAGCTGATGATGGGTTTAACCTTAAATGATGACGGATTGGTTGACGCAAGATCATCAGGTGATACCAACTTATGTGTTTTAATAAGTAGGTATAGGACGGGACATGTTGGTGTATCGATTTTAAAGTGCGAAATAACCGATGATTTTAAACCTGCAGCCTTTGCCACACTGACCCATTGATTGTTTGGCTTTCGGTATTGACTTTTATATTCCTTTTCAGAGGATCATTCATCAACCTTATGCGACTATAATCAGCTGTTCTAATCTTCCTCATTGGAAGGCACGTAAAAAAAGCGGTGGGTTTTTTCGAGAAGCTGTTGACCATGTAATTACCATAGAGTTTTTGGTCTTTTTGTAAGTGTCATTGAAGCGTTTGGCCTAGTAAATTGTATATCAGTATACCCTTCCAGGCTCTGAAGAAGGCGATACTGCCGAAACGTCAGCTACTGTTGTATTGCATTGTGTTTTTTCTATGGAAGTAAATGTATGCTGTTTAACAACCTCGCGATTGCTGAACAAGTAAATAACGCATTATTATTAGTGTTATTAGAAAGGCCGTTAGTGACTGGATTTCTCGCGATGTCAAATGCACTGCTGGAAGACCACCGGCCCGATGGTCAGATTTCTTCACGAATAGCCGAGAAGAAAGATATGATGCTCAAAGAGTCCCTGAAGTGAGCAGAACCCATTGGAGTACTCTTGAACGCGACGAGGAGAAATGGTAGATTTACTGGCGTCCGCTCGTAGTCATTTGACGAGAAACGGGGCTACAGGTGATACAGGTAATTATTGTTATTATTGTAATCATCATTGTTCGGGCGCGTGGGGGCAGTGGTTGGAGGCGCCACTGCGACATGCACATGGAATCGATCTCCGCGCCCATGGATCACCAAGCCTTCCATCCCTCCCGGATCGGCAAATTGGTACCAGACTTGTCTGAGAAGATAGCAGTACTTGCTCGATACATCGGTAGGCCACCGCGAGTCACTGTAAAGGCCAGATATGCATACAATCACCTCTAACGATACTTAATGAAGTCGAATGCATGGCGTCTCCCTCAGGGATTGAGTCTGAGAGGATAGCAGCACTTGCTCGATACATCGGTAGGCCACCGCGAGTCACTGTAAAGGCTAGATATGCATACAATCACCTCTAACGATACTTAATGAAGTCGAATGCATGGCGCCTCCCTCAGGGGATTGATAAACGCCGAGAGCTTTATCTTTTTATCCTTTATCATTATTGTTATTTTTATTACTGTTGTACTATTATACTTACGCCAACATACTGCCACTTCTACATATTACTATATTATTGTTGTTATTATTGTTATTATTAGCGCTTCATCATTAATCATGAAGGCCAGGAAACCACCAAGTAGAAAGATCTTTCATGAGACGGATATGACGAAGTGAGGCTAATACTGGAGTGCTGGAACTGCACGAAATGTGAAGAGCGGTCACACAAGAAAAAAAAGAAGGACATTGCAGTAATCTTCATGGTCGTGATTGTCATTAAATTCGTTTGCTCAGTCGTTGGAAGTGTTTAGTCGTAATGCTGCTTAAGATCCACGTTAAAGAAATGTGTAGAAAGGTTTTGTTAGTTCATTATGAATTAGGTGAACAATTCCTTCTGAGACTAACCTGATGTGTTAAACGTATAGAAGACACCGTTTTGCCATGTGGTGTTCGGGTTAGCTTTATCCTTCAACACCTGTCTCTTTGCCCGAGAGCCGCTTACCACCGCCTTGTCCTGTCCGCTGAAAACATCTCGCCATTGCGCTTTTTGGGATCGCCGCACCTCAACATTGGTATAACAAATTACTCTGTCAGAACAGTGTCACCCACGAACCGAATTTGCCCTCTGCCTTCTTCAGAATACGTCTTCGAAATCGGGCCTTCCATATTTGGGTTGTAATCCTTCTGTTTCGCCGAAATCTCTTTCTAAGTGAACAGAGATGTTTTTGACATTATAGCAAACAAAAATTGGAAAGGAATACGAGTGCGACACTTTGTATTCGGCTGATTTCTTTTGCTCCGCTGTAGCAAAAAGACCACTACTGTTTCAAAAATTCTCCTCTAGTACAGAATAATTTTAATAATTTAGGAAAACGTAATGTTAAATTTTTATTTACTGCTTATTACAATTTTTCACGGTAGGGTACTATGTTTGATGCAGCCACAATGATGCTGAGATATTTGCAAAAGTGCCGACTGCAGGTCTGTGGTGGAGAACGAACGCGCTATCACTGCGGCCTCCAGGTCTGCAGTGGAGAACGAACGCGCTATCACTCTTTCAGGGGGCTAACCCGTTCACCACCGCACCAAGCGGATCTTTCGTTCCGCCTGTCTCTCATCCTGTCACCCTCAGTTTTATTGTTACCTTGTATTTCGGCAATTTACTGTTTTTGGTCCTGTGTTCATTGTAACCAGTAGATAATCGCAATGGTTCAGTGACGATATCGGATACGTCACACTGCATCACTACGGTAGCGGCAGCGAGTACCAGAGCGACTTTCATCCTTAAATAACCTGATTTAAATAACTCCCATATGTGGAACATGCACTGCGAAATTTGTCGGGCTATCAGCTCTTTAAACTACTTCTAATTCAGTGAATTATAATTTTTCCGTTTGACAAAAAACAAATGGAAAATAATAAGCGAATTTGTTTATTACGGCCGTAGACGGCCCACTACGGCTTGCTGCGGCCCCGCTCCGGGCCCACCATGCTTGTTATGCTGTGCGGCGGGAAGCTGATAACAAACTTTTGTGTGACAAGCCCACTCCTTCCATTCCACGTAGGAAACGCCATAGCGCGCCTCTTCAGCATTCCAGGGAGCCGACTTGACGAGGATTCAACGACGTTCGTGAAGAAGAAGAAAAAATCCTCGAGTAGCGGCAGAACCTACATGCATAAAGCTGGAAGACTTTCGTGGATGGTGGTTGTTAGAAATGAATCGAATCAAAGAAATGCTGAGATCTTCGTAGTGTTACATATGCGATATCGGGCCATGTAACAAAGTGTAAGATAGCAACTTATGTTACAAATTTAAAAAAAAATAAGCGCGTTTAGCTACGTGATTGTGATTAACAGCAGGAGTGCTGCGCACCTATCACACAAGATATGCGCAGCTTCTTTCTACATAAATCGAAAAAAATTTTTCGGCTAGATATTCAACCACTTCAAATACTACAGAACATTAGGAAAAGCTTTACAGAACAAACTTTGAAGGTTTTCTGTTTTATGCCAAACAATGGGATGGGGATAGCGCAGTGGTTGGTGACAGTTAATCAGGAAGCGAAGGCGCTATTTCGATCCTCGTTCCAACGCTCTCATCCAATGCGCGTGTGGATGCCTTAATCTGGCTTTCTCCAAGGACTGTAAGGAAAATTTACTTGACCGGCATTCTACGACATTCATAAAATGAAGACGAATTCCTCAAGCAGGGGGCTCAAACAAGGCGCTAAATGCTCGGAGACCATTGTGGACGGTGGATGCGAGGAAAAGAATCGAATGGAAGTGCTTACAGTGGCACAGTGGATGTGTTGATGGGTCATGTAAAATAAAGAACTTGCAAGCAGTTGCTTCCTATTAAGGGTTTGCAGTAATTCATGAATGTACAATTATTAAGGATAGAATTTCTTAGTCTCTAGGGGAAATTTTTTTTCATGGAAACCAACAAAATGGCAGACATGAGATAGTTGGATGAAAAAAACTGGTGATGACGTAGTACTCCCTTTTTCATGTGGTTACATATCATGAGAATTTGCTCACCTGCTGGAGAAGCAGAGTGTATAATGATTATATGTACGTTTATTGACAATCTGAACATTCGCCTACGGATTGCCCTTTTTCGATGGAAATCTCCGGCCATTCGTCATAATTTATTGCATTCGCTGTCAAATGCACAGAATGAATTCAGCTGTATTTGCCATAAATCACTCACATCGGTTACGTAAGAAAATTGTTGGACGATCTTAGGCCTCCTCACCGAAAATTACTTCGCCATCATTCTTCCCGAAAATCCTCAACGTCAAACGTAAACCTTTTAGTGTCCTTGCTCATCTCAAGGTTCCACAAAAACATCTTGACCCAAGTTCTGGATTTTATATTGCCAACGGGATTTTCCTTCTCTTAGCACGACTTATTTCGTATCTTGGTATTTGCTGGTAATTAATTACCAAATAGTAAAAGTGTGAAAACAAGCTAGGTAACTGACGACGTCGGTTTCAAATACGGTTGATTAACTTGTTAGATTTTGATCAGTTTTGAAATTTCTGGAGGAGAAGGAATGGTGATCGATCGACAGGAGATTTCAAATTTTCGCTGCGGAGTGTTTCTCTTTTCTCAACCTCTTCAACTGAGCAAAAGCCAAAAACCAAAAGCGTGCAAACTCGAGGGGTTTTCGTGAACTGACTTTTACCTGTCACGTTACAGTCCACTGGAGCTTTTTGGCTCAATTCCTCCTCTTGCACTACAGACTTTCATAACGAGGAGAGACTGAGGACAGGTCTACCACGATTTTCTTTTGTTCAGGCATCTGAATGCAGTTATATCATAACTAAAAAGGAGCGTAGGCTGCTCAAACAAACAAAGCGTAGTTTACAATAACAATAACTATACTGATTCCTAAGTTCGAATCCAAAACCTAGACTGTGATCGAACACATTTCTCCCAGCCCTGGTCACAAGTTCCTCTCTAACACCGCTGGTTGAAACGAATTCATTTTCATAATCTACAACACTCGTTCTTACCTGACCCTTGCCATTCGGAACGAACAGATACCGAGCAGTAATTAAGTTGAGTGAATGTTTCGCTCAGATTGCTTTCTTCTGCTAGAATGTCAGACTTTTATCGTCAATTATTTTCATTGGAAATGATGCATGTGTTACCATTGAGCAGTGGCGTTTGCCTCATTAGCTCGGACATCTTATGTTTTGTGAAACGTCTAGGGAGAAACACTTGGATGCTTGGGTACTTGGTCGGTCCGTCTTCACGAGCTGTGCGGACCCCAACACATATGCCATTCGTTCCTTTCTCTCGCAATCGTAGTCCATGGTGGTGGTCTTGTCCGACAATGGTATCGCTTGCGAGTCTCGTTTCGTGATCTGTAAAACAACTGCGGCTGTGGGTACAGCTGATTAACTTTGTTTAAGAACACATCCACCCAACGTGTAGATGGCCGCCGGAGGGGACGTCTGCATTCTCGTGGAGTCCACTCTACGGTTCTTTTTCGTCCATCTGTCTTCCGTTCTTCTCATTATGTGACCGGCCCATCTATGTTTCGTTATCGATGTGTAATCTCCTGGATCTCGAAGATGTGACAGATTTCGAAGGTCAGAGCTTCGCATTCCGGCTAGATATTGAGAGAGCCGGTTATATTTTAGAAGACATCGCTCAAGCGCTCTGTGAGTACTGCGAAGTTGAACTTGACGTAGTTGAAGTATCATCCCAGGTCTCCGCAGGATAACAGAGCGCTGGGAGGACCGTAGAATCGAAGAGATGAGCGCGGATTTTCGGGTCCTTCAATTGATCGGTGGCTTTTTTGAGAGGCCCGAATGCGGCCCTAGCTGCTCTCCTTCTTCTATCTATTTCCTCCTTCAAGTTGTTTCCCATGTTCATTGATAACCCAAGGTATACGTATGATGTGGTCGCTGCAATTAGGAAACCATCAATTTCGATTTGTTCGCTTTCGCACCCATAGGTTTTTCATGAAGTGGGTCTTCTTCCGATTTATGCGCAGCCTGATCTTTTCTCCCGATTCGTTGAGCTCGTTGATCATCGTCTCTGCTTCGGCAGTACTTCCTGGGAAGAGGACGATGTCGTCGGCAAAACGAAAGTTTGATAGGAATTTTCCATTAATACGTACGCCTTTCTTATCTCAATTGAGTGATTTCATTACCCACTGCAGTGCGGTTCTGAGCAACTTTGGTGATATTGTGTCGCCCTGTCGAACCCCTTTTTCCTATGGGTATGGTAAGAGGTCGATGGAAAAGCTGTATTTTCGTAGTGCAGTTCCGATAACAGTCGCACACAGTTCTTATGTAGGACGGGTCCACTCCTTGGCCGACCAGCTCTGATAGGACTGCATTCGTTTCGACACTGTCAAATGCTTTTTCATAGCTGGCAAAGGTTAGCACTAGAGGCAGGTGGTATTCCCGACAAACTTCGATGACCCTGGACACGGTTTGGATGTGGTCCATACAGCAAAATCCTTTCCGAGATCCTGCTTGTTCGACTGGTTGCGCCTCATCCAATGTCCTTGATATGCGCAAGAGGATAATCTTCGTGAAGACCTTGTACAGTACACTCAAGAAGCACATCGGACGATGGTAACGAAGGTCTCTTCGCTCATCATTCTTGGGCAGGATGACCGTGCGCGACGTCTTCCACTAGGTCTAGGAATTCTCCTTTTGAAGGTAGGCTCTCATATGGTTTGCGAAAAGTACATGTAAATTGTAGCTTCCAACTCTAAGGAAGTCGGCTGTAATATTATCGGGTCCTGGAGCCGTGGCTCTTGTCATTTGCTTTTTTATGACAACTCGAACTTCCGGTGGAAGAATTCCAGGTGGTTTATTTCAAGTGGGTGTATTAGGGTGTGAGGCGGGGATTGTGGAACTGAACATATTGTTATAAAACGTCTGGGCTATCAATTTCATGTCATGGTGAAAAGTTTTGACTGTCCTGTTTTCGATCATGAAGGATAATAGCAAAATATTATAGCCATACAAATCCCGATGACATTTTTCCAGACTGCTTCTTTTTTCTGTTGCTAGTTTCTTCTGCTTTTATCGATGTAGGTCTTCATGCAAAGCTCTTGTGCAGTTGGCATTTATTGTTAGCCGCGTTAAATGTATTGCAGGAGGATCAAGCTTCAGTTTCCTTCTCTTTTCGAGCAACTCTTTAGTAGTGACAGAGATGCAATCCGATCTTCTTGCTTGAGGAACTGGGGAGAATTCGGCACAGCTTTTCAGTCCTTCGACAAGCAGCTGGTAGTCCTCGGTCGGAGTTTTCTTAATCTGCCAGTCACGTTTGGATAGGATTTCGTTCAGAATGTTCTCGTCATTTGGTACTACACTTTTTCTCGTGGTCATGACATAATTTCTTTTCCAGCTGAATCGAGTCTTTGCGCGAGGAAGGCGGTGACCGGAACTGGTACGGAATGACGGGACTATTGATGTGTCAAGTAGGCACCATCTTCTGTTTGTCAGAATGTGCTAGATCGCCGCATGAGTCATGCCGTGAGCAGACTCAGGTCCAGCGGTAGTTTTCTTTTTCTGGAAAAATGAGTTTCCATGGAAGAGACGTGCTGCACACAGGAGTCCAGCAAGGCGGTTTCCGTACTCCCTTCTTTCTCGTAATCCAAAATTTCCGATTCTGTATTCGCTCTCATTGGTGTTTCCTATTCTGGCACTGAAGTCTCCGACAACAAATTTACAATGTGCTTTATCACTGCGGATAATCTCGGCCGAGCATTAATAGAATGCATCAATTCGTACTCATCAGCTGCATTGGTGTGTGAGTAGAAATTGATGATTATGATCTTCTAACGACGCGTCAGCTGAAGACGGAGGATGGTTATGCGAGAGGAGAGGATCTCGTATGTGTGGACTAGATGGACAAGGGGACGGGTGTACGACAAAGCCTATGCCAGGGACATTTCGTGATGGGACCTTTTCTCACGGATGACAACGGTCCCGTTGTTTAATTGGCTTATGTCGGTTTTCTTGGCTTTTGTTTCTTGTAGTGCGATCACATGGAATTTAATGAGATTAGCTGCAACAAGAAGTGCGTGAAGATCGACGTCTGTGGAGAGTGTTCTGGCATTATAAGCGCACAGCAAAAGACAATCTTCATGGCACGGCGTGTGTGCGTTCGTCAGATCCGATTAGAGTGACTTTCGGCGTAACCTGAGATTTTGTGGCCTCTCACCGGTTGTCTCACCGCCTGACGTCATAGACAGGAGCACCCAGTGTGCGGGGGTAGTGAATTCGCCTATTGCTGGTTGTGCAGTTTGATCCTTCTTGAAGTCCTGAGTTAACCTTGCAAGGTCGTATCCAGGTCTTCACCACGATGTCGATTCGGGGGATGTCTTTTCGGTGAAGAATCCTTTGCTCGGTCTTCATTTTTTCTGAGTGGTCGTAATATTAGATTATGCAGGAACCACAGGTGGATCACCGTGTTTATATGTCAGTACTGCGGTCGATTTTACAGATGTTGAAATAATGGTCCCATGGAATAGCTTGACTGTTGTAACTATTGCCTTGAAATCCTAGTTTCTAATTAGTGGTCATGGAACTGCAATGGTGGCAAACATTTATTTCGAACTATTTTTTCAATGCAGAGAAAATTTGGGGGAAATTACTAAGGAGTTTAAAAGAAGTGTGATCTTCTGACGTTGATGAGGGATTTTATTAGTGGGCTATGACTGTTTGTTTTCTCTTAGAAAAATTCGATTAGCTGTTGGTTGTCTATGAGGTGCGTGATGTGTCCTGCACAGATGACCTGCCAAAGACACGTTTGAAAGTGAAGATCAAAGGCTTTACCATTTGAAATAGGAAGAGAATTTTGTAGTTAACTCTTTACATGCATTGTCTGGATTGTGCCAGTGTGTTTTAATGAATAAAATTCCAAATGACTGAGATTTTTGCATCACACAGTAACGGTATCAAATGTTAATACGCAACCCTTCGAGGTTATTGGTATGAACGCGTCGAACGACTCTGCTGTGCGCGAAATGCTCGAACTCCCTACTCAACAAAAAGAGGCAATGGTCATACGAAACTTCTCAATTCACCAGCTCATGGCTATCTTAAAGGAGAGCTTAAATTGCGCAAACATTTAATGGTACGGGAAGAATTCCGCATAGATGAGAAGCTTAGCAAATGGGACAGCGACTGGCGCGAAGCGTTGTCATTGAATTTGTGTCTAAGATGGTTGCACTAGTAATCGATCTCAAGCCAGTACTCTACTGTAGATATATATTAAATGAATGCTTTGCCGTCTGCTTTACACAAGAGGAGATGGACAAATGCTTTGAGTTATTCGACGCACAGTCACATTATATGGAACTGACTCCAGAGCAACCGAAAGAATATTGGTTTCCATTTCTGAATCTCAGAATTAACGAATCTGAAAATGCCCACACTACGTAGCGGTGCGCTAAGTAACAAAACACACTGGTTCAACATCTCTCATCTCACCACTCTCACACAAACGGGAAACTTATGTGAGACATGTTTCAAACAGCTATCACTGTGTTCACAGGAAGGGAGCACAAGGAGGAATCCCTGAATTTGGCGCAGCAATTAGCCATTTCCATGGGTTACGAAACTGTAGCACCTCGGGATAGGTTTAGAGGGAGAACTATGCTCCAAAAAGGACATGCTAGGCGAAAATAAGGTCTGGTCAATCTCGATCTTCATTTCCTAAGAAATACGTGCAGCTTCAAATAATTGTATGATGAGGGCCGATCTAGAGAAATCGGAAGCACTGATTGAAATACTACCGAGAACTCTAAGAGGCAGGCCAATTAACAACTAGCTGGATGAGATCGTCTATGCGGAACGTAAAACTGAATAACCGTAACGGTAGACATGGTGATTGTATGAGTTCGGGAAAGGTTTTTTTGATCTCTCTCAGAAGGTGAGCGACGAATAAATTTGTGAGACGGGTAGACTACTCTGCCTGCTTATAAAGAATGGTTATACGGGCCCCAGCATAGTCCCGATTTTTTCGGAGATTTCAGCCTGGGCAAAGTCTGCCCCAGTTCTTCAACACCACAAGCAGCCGCAGTCCTTGCGGATCAGAGGGAGAACTTGCCGCCATACGGCTTTGATACTAGAACGGTAGTGAATCCTGGTATTGGTTTACTCCTAGCTAGGCTTCCTGATGGAAACGCTGGACTCCTTCTCAGCTTGGGAGACCTTGCCAGGGATGGATCCTCCGCTGTACATCGCAGTCCGACACCCAGCAACACCTCCCAGCCACGATGAGGCGGTAAACCGTTAGGAGGTCATCGTGAATAGTCAGTGTAATAACAACTTCGTTTCTATTCATTAAAAAAGACAGCAAATTATGGTCTTGCAAGAAAATGAGGTGAAAAGAGATTCTGTGGTAGATGTGGGTTGTTTTTATGTGTGAAAATAGTTCATGTCTAATCACTTATTTTTGATGCTCAGCCTTCGTAATGTTGGGTTAACCATGAACTGCGGATGAACGACCGTATTTCCGAATAATAAATTAAATTTCTGAATAATTGGCAAAATTATCAGGTAAAGGAGGTTTTTTCTAAGTGTCGAACTTCAATGGTCAAGTGCACTCGAAAAATTGTTGTAACCTTCTGACATCAACTCTATTGAAACGTTTCGATTAAAGTAGAACGGGGCTGGTCTGAAGTACGCAATTACTTTACAATTAAATAATGATAGGATAACGCACTCTTTTAAAATGCCAAATGCATTATGTAGCTCTAATCGGACTGTACCTAAGGGCGCACTTTTATTGAATAAGCAGCTTAATATAAGAAAGTGGAACAGAAACCCAACGCAGCACTACAAATGCTGGAAATGAAATGTGTTGTGGTCCATGTTTTAATCCGTTTTTTCTTCGAGAATTATGTGTTACTGATCGCTACAAGACATCATGAAACCCAGATAGAACAGATTAAAGAGGTATTTGACATGTGCAAAATACAATACTTCCTTAGACACCCCTTCAATCATCGCGCCAGGAGTGGATGACGTGCAAAACCTTTCGTTTCGGGGTAGATTTATTAAACAACTGTTGCAGAGAAACTTCTTGGTATACCATGTGTTGCAGAATAGGTAGCCTTCACATAAACAATTTATCATCAATAGGTAATCTCTCAAGAACCGTTCTAAGGCGCTACCCAGAACAAAAGTCTTTTTGACATGTGTTAACATTTTAATACAACAAGTTAATTAAAAGGTCAATTAGCAAAAGATACGGGATTCACTATGGTTTCCAAGCATTTAACAATAGAACACAGGGTGATCTGTACAGTGGCAGTGATGCCATTCAGTAGAATTTTTTGGTTCGACGCCACCCCCCAGGCCCAGAAAGCCTCTCACCCTCTCGAAGCCGAGAAATTGCTACCGGGTATATGCGACGTAAGCTCTGCCTCCAGTCAACAACACTGGCGACTTTTGTAATGATTATATGGCAGCGTCCTAGTACTGCTTTGCCAACCTTCCAGGGAGAATCGTGATAAAGTGGTCTCTTCTTCATGTAGTGCACAGCTCCTCGAAATCACTCCAGTACAAGACACATTTATTGACTTAAATTAGCTTTCGCAATCAATCCTTATATGTTCTTCTTATATAGGTTCTACTTCTGCTCTTTTTTTCAGAATTTTCAATTTTTTTCACAATGGACTCAGAAAATCTAGCCAGGAATAGAGGGTGCACAAATTTCGGAACGGGAATTGTCAGGAATCCGAAAAAACCCTGTGTGATCTAGCTTCAATGGGTTCCAGCAGAGTTATTGCTGGTCCTGTTTCATTTTTGGACAATGGTTTGCTGGTATAAGAAAGTGCTGCCCGGCTAAAACACAATCTATCAAAGATGCATGGAAAATCATGTAGCAGACCATTATAATACTTCAACTATAGCCCATCTCCATAAAACAAAAGAATAGGAAGCAGCATTCTGTTCTTTCTTTAATTACAAGCACGCAGATAATTTCCATGTGTAGTTGGTTAGGTCGTACAACATCCTTCAGTCACAATGAAAATGCCTCATTTTATAAGTTCTTCGCCCCGCAAAAATCGAACATTGGAAAAGGCCGACAAAACATTTACTCTCATGTGGAACCCTGAGTATTCGGCATCCTTCATCATTTTCTGCATTTTCCACTATCATTTTCGTTAACAATAAACATCAGAAGGTTGGAGTTTCTCATAGTAATATTTTTAATCTGAAATTTTGATCATAAAGTAATAGTGAACGCAGAGGCAATGAAATCTTTGTTTGACCATGTGATGTTTAGAGAACCGGTTTCAGCAAAACCTTGCTAATAACGAGAAATTGATACCGTATTAAGACGTAGTGGTTATCTGGTCACATTTTGTGGCTTGCGGAAGTGTTGAGAGGAATCCTAGTCCGAACTGCAATGCTAACTGGCTTTCTTTGTAGCAAAAAAAGTTTGCTGGTTCTGAGTAAAGCTAGCTAAAACTGTCTACTCAGTGGATTGTTTCACAAATATAGACCGGAATAACTCCTTGCCTTGAATTATCGCCCACCCTCACTGCGTACACAATAAATCTCTGGATACCTGAAACAACAGAGAGGCTCCGCCAGTGCTGCCGATATACCCTAACCAAATTGCCCACACACTAGTTCTATGGAGCTAATATCGGATTTGCATTGCCTCCCGTTTAAGTGAAAAGGCTTCACGTGGGCACCAATGAAATCCCCAGCTTTTCTTTTCTTCTGACAAGAAAAAGCGAAAAGACGAGATGGCTGTCTCCAGAAGACAATAGTTTAATATGGTAGATAAATAGATAGGAACAATGTCAATAGTTCCAGAAGCATTTTTATCTGCTCATGACGTTTTAGTAGATTCTTTATTTTGAACAAAACAATTCGGCGTGCAAAAATGTTAAGCGCGAAGATTGTCTTTGCTTAATCAATGTAACGGTAAGTGAATCTTGTCTGCATCGTGCCTTGTCTGTTAAATAGGATCACAGGCAGGGGATTGACACTGGAGACAACTGGACCTGCACTGCCCAACTGCGAGCAAAAAACTGAAAGAATAATTTATAAACATCTGACGGAACTCAATAATGTTCCTACTAATGCTTACCGGTAACCCGTCAGCTTCTGATCTTTTTGAGCTTTGATCTCGATTCCTCCTCTTGTACATCCAGGTGTGTAATAACCAGGAGAGATCCACTGAAGGTGTACCTCAATTTTCTTTCCATCGGGTGCCTTAACGTAGGAACAACTCGGCTTTAACTACAACGCTGATTCGGCCTATCTTACCAAAAATCATGTAGTTGCAAAAATCGAATTGATCTCTGAGATCGGATCCAAAACCTAGACTGCCATTTAATATTTGCTTTTCACTTGCCGCCACGAGGTCTTCCCCACATCCTGGTGGCTGAAATTATTTCTTTTTTTTCCCTGTTGAGCAAATGTTCATCTGCAGCGCTGGTTCTTACCCGCCGATCACACAAAGGACCGCCATATCCACTTGGACAAATACAAATGGAACAGTTTCGAGGATGAGGAAACCCTTCGTTTGCACACTTGGCCGATGTGAACTTGTTGCATTCAGCTAGCGAATTAGAATTTCGAAGTGTTATCGAGTCCTCACGGAAAATCTCATCAAGTCTTACTGTTACAACCGTAGTGTTTGTTGATCACCATGATATCTGTGAAGGAAATCAGGTCAGATCCCATTGTCTTCTGATAATTCACATCAGTTGCAGTTATGGTGAGCCGTTGATTAATAGAACAACTTAAGAAAACAACATTGGTAACAAATGTCGTCAAAAATTAACAGGACTTAGTGCAAACCTTCGCTCATCGTAGTGCATGATACTGCCGTAGTCGTAGGCCAGTCCATAGAGATCGCTGTGGTTCCTGCTGATTTTTTCGAAGTTGTCAATAATATTTTTCTAAACCAATATTTTGAGTCTGCATAAAAAACTTCATTGACTGATGCTCGCCTACGTTAATATTTTCTGTTATGATTCTAATGTAATCGTCTCGATCAAATCGGCACATTGTGTGGAAGAGCCCAAGAACATGGCCAATCTCATGCACAGCCATCCCCTCCTAAAATATTGGCTTTGTTTTGCAACAGACAAATGAACCCCTACTGTCTAATCATTGGAAAATATTGTTCTTTTTATGTTTGCCACTTTATGTACGTCATACCGTCGCAGTCTCACTAAGGGAAAGGAATTGCTCGCCGCCCACCCGTCCAATGTCCGACCAGCACCCACCTTCTTTGACTACGACTACCTTGTCCGTTGCTGCAAATGGTTTTATTGGAATAGACGATCTCTTTGCCCGTCCACAACCAACCGTTTTTTGTCTTCTACAAAGTCGATGCATGTGGAGTCTTTCCATACCTTCACACCCATTTTAAAAACTTTTTGTACGACCTGGTCTGAAACAATGATATTTAGCTTTAATGATGCTGAGATATTTGCAAAACTCCGGACCACAGGTGTCTACGGTGGGGGAACGAACGCGCTATTTTCCTTTCCGGGGAGTAGCGCGCTCACCACCACACCATGCGGGTTCTTCGTTTCGCCTGTCTCTCAGCTAGTTCTATTGATCTTTTGCCATCAGCAATCACACGTCAGCGGGATTGATCTGGGGAGCCCAAATCGGCAACGAACCCAGTTAAGCTGAGGCTGCCGTTATAATCACAATTTTAACCTATTGTTTACTGCCTATTCTTTTTAACGGCAGTGTATGTGTTGCGAAATATAACTTTAATGATGCTGAGATATTTGCAGAACTCCGTACCGCAGGTGTCTACGGTGGGGAACGAACGCGCTATTGTCCTTTCCGGGGAGTAGCGCGCTCACCACCACACCATGCGGGTCCTTCGTTTCGCCTATCTCTCAGCTAGTTCTATTGATCTTTTGCCATCAGCAATCACCCGTCAGCGGGATTGATCTGTGGAGCCCAAATCGGCAACGAACCCAGTTAAGCTGAGGCTGCCGTTATAATCACAATTTTAACCTATTGTTTACTGCCTATTCTTTTTAACGGCAGTGTATGTGTTGCGAAATATAACTTTAATGATGCTGAGATATTTGCAGAACTCCGTACCGCAGGTGTCTACGGTGGGGAACGAACGCGCTATTGTCCTTTCCGGGGAGTAGCGCGCTCACCACCACACCATGCGGGTCCTTCGTTTCGCCTATCTCTCAGCTAGTTCTATTGATCTTTTGCCATCAGCAATCACCCGTCAGCGGGATTGATCTGGATAGCCCAAATCGGCAACGAACCCAGTTAAGCTGAGGCTGCAGTTATAATCACATTTTTAACTTATTATTTACTGCCGGAAAGGACAATAGCGCGTTTGTTCCTCACCGTAGACACCTGCGGTCCGGAGTTTTGCAAATATCTCAGCATCATTAAAGTTATATTTCGCAACACATACACTGCCGTTAAAATGAATAGGCAGGAAATAATAAGTTAAAATAATGATATTTAGATTAGAAGCCTAAGTTATCATATACCACACACCAGTGATCAGGCATTCATACAGGAACTAGTACCAAAGTAAGTGAACTCAACTGATAGTTTTATCAATCTTTAAACTTTCGCTTTTTTGGTTTTCTACTTCGCTCTCAAGCTTTTTGCTTTTCACATGATTCCTAAGTTAGCCTCCCTAATCATTGCCTTCTGGTTCGTTATCGTTATACCACTAGCATTCGACAATTCGCCAATACGATTACTATTCCCGTTATTAGTACTTCAGCGTTGTCATGATGGTCATGAAATCAGCAAGTAGAAACATCTTTCCTAGAGGATGCGAGACAATGAAGCGAATGGTGGAGTTTTAGCGCAGCGCAATACGGGTAGACGGGGCGTGGAAAACAAAACAACATCACAATAATGTGCATGATCATGGTTGTTATTAAAACAATTCGTTCCGCCTGTTGGAGGCATTTAGTCGCAATGCTGGTTAACAACCATGTCAAAGATAGACGCAAGAAGGTGTTCGCGGCTAGTGAGTTAGAGAGGAACAATTCCTTCCGAGACTAGCCTGACGTGTTGAACATATAGAAGACACCGTTTTGCCATGTTCTATTCGGATAGCTATCGTCCTTCAACACTTGCCTCTTTGCGCGAGGGCCGCTTACCGTCCTATCGTTTTCTTCCCTAGAAACATCTCGCCATTACGTTTTGGGATAGTCGCACCTCAACATTGTTGTTATAAATTACTCTCTCAGGAAAGGATCACTCTCAAACAGAACTCACCATCTGCCTTCTTCAGAACTTGTCTTCGAAATCGAATTTTCCAGACTTGGGCTGCTGTTATTCTTCTTCGATGAGATCTCCTACTCATTGAGCGAAGCTATTTCTTTAGAAATCATGGCAAACAAAACGTGAAAAAAGGATATGAGTGCAACACTTTCGTTTTCGGCTGATTTCTTTTTGCTTTTGTTCGGACAACAACAACTGTTTCAAAAATTTTCACGCTATTACAGAACAATTTCAATGATTTAGGGAAAGCGTCGAGGATACGTTCGGTCTACCAGCGTAGTATTTCGGCGATACGAGTTCCCAATTCAATTGTCACCTCAAGCTTGGGCAATTCCCTGTTAATGGTCTTCTGAGCATCTTGACGAACAGTTAACGTCTTCGTTCCAGTGATGGTACCGGTTTGGTCACATTCCATTACTATGGTAAAGGCAGCCAGTAGCACAATAATAGCCATCTCTAAATATTCCAATTTCAATAAACCCTGTACTGGAAGGAATTATGTCACAAATTCACCTGTGTTTACTCTTGTCACCATAGGTAATGCAATAAATTGCGCTTGCCATCTGACAAACGAATAAATAACAACTAAAGCTTTTGAAAAATATTTCACCGATATTCGCCAAGACGTTATATTGGTATGACTGTGACTGGAACTCCTAAGCACTTCCCTTCCCCACCAAATTCGCTTTGGTTTTCATGAGGGGAATCTTGCATCGCTTCTATTTTTCTTGCTAGTTGTTTCACGATATTCGAATATTCCCCATAATGAAGGACTTCAACAAATTTATGCAAGATTCTCGAAGATTTCTCGCTTCTCATCGAAAATAATTGTCTACTCTCACGGGCTCTCAATAGCTCGGAAGTTCTGGTCCAAGATTTTTGACTCTTTGGTTGAAATCTCAGTGTGTTAACCTTGCCTATTGTTTTGTCATGGCATGTTACTGTGTGAATGCAGTCATTGAAATTCTGACATATGAGCAAAACTCGGTCCCTCTGCTTGGCTTTGAACCCGTGATTACGTTTACCGGGGTCTCACCTGCGATCCATCACACCTACTGTGGCCCATGTTTCGCCTTATTCTCTGCTAGTTTTTCTCCTCTATCGATGCTTTCAGCAATCGCTTGTCAACAGGAGTGATGCGGTTGGAACATAAACCTAGTTAAACTGAAGCTGCCAGAACAAAAAAATTTGTGAGAGAAAGGCAAAGTAATGGTCTCGGTTTCTGTGCTGGAGAGCACGTAAGACCCTGGTAAAGGTAATCGCGTTTTCGAGCTGCACCTGGGGCTCCGAGTTTTGCCCATATTTTTAGTTGAATTTATATTAAAGTCACCAAATAAGACTGAAGAAACGAATACCTGTTGCCTATGCAGACCGGGAAGTACGTCTTGTTTTCGGCACCCACCATCGTTTATATGCAATTCAAGAGCTCGAAAACTTTGTTCAGCTGCGTGTTTTAACTGGGAAAGGCCTTCTCTGCAACGATTTTCTGTATGTTTGTCTAAAGACCCGACAAAGCACCTGCTTTACTAAATATTCTTGAAATGTTATGTGTTTTGGTGCAGCAATCGTCGAATATCATCTGTTGAATGCAAGGTGGAAAGGCTCTGCAGCTCAAGGCTTCCCACCGATTCCAAATCTGAGAAGATACCTCTTGCTTAATAAATTTTTCTTGGTTAAAAAATTTCTTTGTGAGTCTCAAACTTTGCATGCTGCCAGTTATTCCTGCACGTCCTCGTTTGCCGTTTTCGTGCTGCAGTTTTACCTTCCACTTACACTGTGGTCTGATAAAGGCTATGAGAGTCCTCATCATGACCGGACTGTAGAAGAGAATTTGCCTTTTCGCTTGATATTTGTTCTATTATTAACTCTGGGTGGTCCATATTTCAAATGTACTGTTTTCACAATTTGGAAGTTTATGTTGAGGCTGTTTTTTGCTGGTTTCATATCCAGAGATTGTTGAGGCTGGTGTTTTCATATCCAGGAATTCCGTTCCATAACCATATTATTAAAATGGAGTTAACAACAAACAACTACCTAGATTACCAGTCAACAAACTTTTAGGAAAAAAAGTTTATTGTAGATCACAAAATGTAGAAGATAATTTTGCTCCCCTAACATCCTATTTTGAACTGCTTTCGATTAGCTATCGAGTAAATGAATATGGTACAGCAAGAAAATATTGAGCCTAGTACTGACAGCATAGTGTCCATATGGTCACTTGATATGGTCCGCTGCGGCCACTGCAGCGTCCATACGAAGCAGAATGGGTTAACTGTGCTATGCATTTAATCTCTACATATAACTGAACCCTCCCAACGGTTCACAGCCTCACCGTGACGGGGAGGTGTTTCTGGGTGTCGGGATGCTATATACAGCGACAGGATTCATACCCCAACAGGATCTCCCACGCTGAGAAGGAGTCCAGCGTTTTCACCAGCAAGCTAAGCTAAGACTAAGCGAATACCAGGATCCACCACCGTCCTTGTATCAAACTAGTCGCATGGTAGCAAATTTCACTCTAATTCACAAAGGTGGCGACTACTCGTGGTGGTGACGACCTGGATCAGGATTTGGCCAGGTTTATCTCGGGACTCCAGGAAATCACAATGGCAAAACCAACAAAACCAAAAAAGTGGAGATTTTGCCGGGGCCCGCACAACCCAGTGAGGACGGGCCGTCCGAGTATCCTGGTGTGCAAGTATCTAAGTGAACTCCGAAAGTGAAAGATGATTGCACTCACCGCTAGGGCTGCCAGTCTCTCCCAGAGTAAGCGAACGGGCAAATTTGTTGGACCGGACTCCTAATCGCCTCCTGTATACTACCTTGTACCTTGATAGCAGGCGTTTGGCCGTCTTGACTTAAAATACACTCCACACCAACGAGGAAACACCTGCGCCCACATTCCTTAAAGTAAAGGTCGAAGTTATATGCTATATCGGTGCAACAAAACGGAAGTTTGTCCCATGGATCCACCTGCATCTGAGAGAAGCAAAGGTCGCTTTCGGTCCACAACTAATCAATCCCCTATACGCCACCTGGAGACTCGCCACGTTACTTCGCTACTAACTGGCATGAAATCTCTCTATCAAGTAGACTCGTCTTGCTACTAAGCTACGTACAACTTCATTTGAGTTGGTGTATTTCTCAAACTGTTTGGTGTATTATGTAGCTTTTATAATAGTATTCCTAATAAAATTTCACTGGAAAGGCAATTCAGTATAAAAAGTCCGATGGAAAACCCAAGGTGGCAAAAGAAACTGCTGAGAAAGGAATGCATAGTAATCCATGCTTTTAATACACTTCAATTCTGAGAGTTATGTACTATTAGTTGCTGCAATAAATGGAATTCAGATAGAACAGGTAACAAAGGTATTTGATAAGTGCAAAATACAAGACTTCCTAAGACCCCATTTTCTAGTGTGTGCAAGATGGATAGTCTGCACAACGC
Source organism: Angiostrongylus vasorum (assembly GCA_018806985.1). Taxonomy (NCBI): domain Eukaryota; kingdom Metazoa; phylum Nematoda; class Chromadorea; order Rhabditida; family Metastrongylidae; genus Angiostrongylus; species Angiostrongylus vasorum. The sequence continues at coordinate 11,587 of JADANN010000116.1, read as the reverse complement.
TGCGTCTCACGGACGATTTGTTAAATAAATGTTGGGGGAAAAAACTTCTTACTGCAATATATTTCCGATTGCTGCAAAAGTGCTAGTTTTAATGAAAACAATTTGTCATCAGTGGAAAATTGCACCATGCATTCGACTTCATTAAGTTTCGTTGGAGGTGACTGAATGTATTTCTGGTTTTTTACAATGACTCGCGTAGGCCCACCGATGTATTGATCCAGTGCTGCTATACTCCCAGACAAGTCTGGTACCAATTTGCCGACTTCGGAAGGATGGAAGGCTTGGTGGACCATGGGCGCGGCGATCGATTCCACGTGTGTGTTGCAGTGGCGCCTCCAACCACTGCGCCACACGCACCCTTTGACACGTGTCAAAATTTAAATATAACAGTTTCACACATATAAAGCTGGTCATTTGGCACATTCACCGCCTCATCGCGGCAGGAGGGCGTTCCTAGATGTCGGGCTGCGATGTTCAACGGGAGAATTTATCCCCTATGGCAGGGTCTCCCAAGCTGAGATGGAGTCCGGCGCTTCCTCCAGGACGCCCAACTAAGAGTAAGCCAACAACAGGATTCACCACCGTCCTTGTATCAAACCAATCGTATGGTGGCAAATCTCACTCTAATTCACAAAGGTGGCGACTACTCGTGGTGGTGATGACCTAGGACAGGATTTGGCCAGGCTTACCTCGGGGCTCCAGGAAGACATAATGGCTAAACCTGCAAAATTCCGAAAAATGGACAATATGTTGGGGCCACATAGCTACTGAGGATGGGCCGTCCAAGTACCCAACTAACCATAGCAATACAAAATAGCCATCTGGTGACACTTTGTTGCTTTTGAGGCTACTGGATGACACCCAGTTCAAATTTATGTGCTAACTTGCTCCTTCTAGAAGGAACAGATTGCCGAATTTGAATATAATTATCTAAAGTTGTCTCCTTAGTCGACTAGTCAACTAGTGTAGTGCGAGAATATTCAATGTATCGAATTGCCACTTATCCCTCAAACAAATTGGCTACACAATAAGTTTCTGGATACATATAGCATTAGAGAGAAGCTCCGCCAGTTTCGACATAAGGTCTAACGAAATCGCTTACCCACTAGGGCGATGGAAGTTATATCGGATAAGCATTGCAACTTGTCTAAGTTATGATTTGCCGCATGGGCATCAAAGTGGTTCCTTGTCTTTTTTTTCTTCAAGAAAAAAAGAGCAGAGCTACGAGATGACTCTCTGCAGGAGAAATGTGATGAATATGGCTGCTTAATAAAGAGGGACTTAGTTCATAGTTCGGGAATGAATTTCGTCCGCTCATGACTTTTCGCATATTCTTTATTTCCGGGAAAATAATCCGGTGAAGAGTAAAAATTGTGAGAACAGTTGTTAAGAGCAAGCATTGTTTCTGTTTAGTCAGTGTAACGATAAGTGAATCTTGTCTGCATCGTGCCTTCCCTGTTAAATAGAATCAAAGGCAGGGGATTGACACTGGAAACAATCGGACTTCCACTGCCCAACTCCGAGCAAAAACTGAAAGGTAATGAAAAAACCTCTGATTGGACTCAACAATGTTCCTATCGACCCCTACCGGTAACCAGTGACCTTCTGATCTTTCTGAGCTTTGATCTCGATTCTTCCCCTTGAGCATCCGGCTCTGTCATAACCAGCAGAGAGCCACTGAATGTGTACCTCGATTTTTTTTCCATCGGGTGCCGAAATCATGTAATTGCAAAAATCGAATTGATCTCTGAGATCGGATCCAGAACCCAGACTGCTATTCACCACTTGTTTCTCACTTGTCGCCACAAGGTCTTCCCCACATCCTGATGGCCGCCGATCACACAAGGTACCATCGTATCCACCTGGACAAATGCAAATGGAACAGTTTCGAGGATGAGGAAATCCTTCGTTCGCACACTTGGCGTATGTAGACTTGTTGCATTTATCGTTGCACCCATAGTGCTCGTTGATGACGAAGATATCTGAGAATGAAATCAAGTGAGATCCCATCGTCTTTTGATAATTCGCATCTGTTGCAATCATGGTGAGCTCTCCGTCAATAGAATAACTTCGCTCGTTGTAGTGCATGATACTGCCGTAATCGTATGTCGGTCCATAGACTTCGCTGTGTCTCCTGCTGATTTTTTCGAAATCGTCAATGACATCTGGGTTAACATTTTCTGTAATGATTCTAATGCACGCGTCTCGATCAAATCGACACATTGTGTGGAAGAATCCAAGAACGTGGCCAATCTCGTGCACAGCCACCCCCAGCTAGAAAATCTGTCTTACTTGGCGACAGAAAAATGCATCCATGCTCTCTAGATATTGAAAAATCTCGCTCTTTCATGTTTTCCGTTTTCAGCACGTCGTACCGGCGCGTTCTCCCTAAAAGATAGAAATTGATCACCACCCAAAGGTCCGACCAACACCCATCTTCGTTTACTACGACCATCTTGTCCGTAGCTGCAAATAGATTTGCTCAAAAAGACAATTTATCTCTTCGCTTTTTCCATAACGAACCATTTTCGTCTTCTACAAAGTCGATGCATGTGGAGTCTCTCCATACCTTTGAAGCCATTTTAAAGGCCTTTTGTACGTTTCGATCTAAAATCTTAACCTTTATGTAAGTTCAAGTTATTATCTACAATAAATCAATCAATAGGAATTCATAGACGTATTCTAAAGTGGTATGCACAGAGGGTCACAAGGAAGTCGAAATGTACCAGTATAACAGTGATGAAGTAAACGATGATTAGTGACCTCATCTCATAGTTTCACCAGTCTTCAAACTTTCGTTTTTTCGTTTTTCTACTTCGGTTTCCAGCTTTTGTTTCTCAAGTGACTCCATAGATACCCTACCTAATCACTGACTTCCGCTTCGTTATCATCATACCACTAGCATTGAACAATTCGCCAATATGATTATCATTGCTATTATTAGTACTTCAGCGTTAATCATGGTGACCATGAAATCAGCAAGTAGAAACATCTTTCCTGGACGGGTGCGAGACAGTGAAGCGAATAGTGGAGGTAGGGGCAGCGCAGTAGATGGAGACGGGTTGTGGAAAAGCAAAGAACAGCATCACAATAATCTTAGTGGTGATGATGATTAATAAAGCTATTTCTTCTGCCTGTTTGGGATATTTACCAACGCTGCTTAAGAACCGTGTTAAAGAGAGAAAAAGAGAAGTGTTAACAGTTAATTGATTTAGAGCAGAACATTTCTTGTTGAGACTAACCTGATGTGTTGAACGTGTAGAAAACGCCGTTTTGCCACGTCGTATTCGGATAGCTATCGTCCTTCAATACTTGCCTTTTTTGAAAGATAGCCGCTTACCTCTGCATTGTCTTGTCTCCTAAGAAAACTCGCCATGACGCTTTGGATGCGCCGCACCTTAACATTAATGTAGTAAATAACTCTGTTAGAGCAATGTCACTCTTGAGCAGAATTGACCCTCTGCGTTTTTCAGTACTCGTCTTCAGCAGCGAGTTTGCCAGCCTTTTACTGATGTTTTTTGCCTTTGCCGAGAACTCCAGGTAATTGAGCGAAGTTATTTTTACAAATTATAGCAAACAAGACGTAGAAAGGAATATAAATGAAAAACCTTCAGTTTTCAGTTGATTTTTTTTCATCCTTTTAGATGACCTTCATTGTTTCGAAAATGTTTTCGTTGTCCCAAAGAAATTGCATTTGTTTAGGAAACCTCCGGAAAGGCTTTCGATGAAAAAGTGTGATATTTCGAAGGCACAAGGTTTCAATGCACTTGTCACCTCAACAACTCCCTGTTATTGGTCTTCTGAGCATCTTGACGAACAGTTAACGTCTTCGTTTCAGTGATGGTACCGGTTTGATCACATTCCGTTACTATGGTAAAGGTAGCGAGCAGCAGAATAATTACCATCCTCAAATATTCTGATTTCAATACACCCTGTACTGGAAAGAGTTATGGCGGAAATTTGCCAGTGCTAGCAAGTTGCTTACACCATAGCTAATACAATAAGCCACGATTCCCGTTTGATTAACCAATAAATAGTAACTAAAATTTTTAGCAAATGTTTTATAAATCTTAACCTTTTTATTTACTACCTACTGCAATTTTTAACGGCAGGGTATCATGTGAAATACAACTAAGATGATGCTGAGATATTTGCAAAACTCCGTACCGCAGGTGTATGCGGTGGGGAACGAATGCGATAAAGTCCTTTCAGGGAAGTAACGCGTTCACCACCACACCATGCCGGCCCTTCGTTTCGCCTATCTCTCAGCTAATTCTATTGATCACTTGCCATCAGCAATCACCCCACAGCAGACACCTGCGGTCCAGAGTTTTGCAAGTATCTCAGCATTATCTTAGTTGTATTTTATAAATGTTTACCAAAACGTTGTACTTATATGACTGTTCCTGCCACCAGGACTGCTAAACACTTTCTTAACAACTTCTCTTTGGCTTTCAACGGCAATCTTGCATCGCTTTTATTTTTCTTGCCGAATGTGTCACAATATTCGAATGGATTATGGGATTATTCGAACAGCCTAGATGATACAAGGTTTGTCAGAAGTTCTACGGATAAATGTCAAAGATATCTCGGTTTAAATCACACAATAGAATTATAGTACTTCACTACTACGCATTCTCAGCAGTTCGAGAGTCCTAGGACAAGATTTTTTGACTCTCTTGTTGAATCGCAATGTCTTAACCTTGCTTATCGTTTTTTCATGACAAGTTACTATGTGAAATACCACTACAAGGATTCTGAGATATTAGCAAAATCCGGTCCCTCTTCTGGGCTTCGATCCCGGGATTACCCTCACCGCGGGCTTACCTGCTATGTACCACTTCAACCGAAGCCCTTGCTTTTCCCTTTCTTCACCGATTTTTTGGCTTTATAGGAGTTATCGGCACCCACCCATCAATGGGATTTAGCGAGCACAAGTCGGTATTGAATTTAGTTAAAGTGTAGCTTATATCCTCCTAACGGTTTAACCGCTTCATCGTGGCTGGGCGGTATTCCTGGGTGTCGGACTGCGATGTACAGCGAGGGGATTCGTCCCCCCGGCAGGGTCTCGCAAGCTGAGAAGGAGTCCGACGTTTCCATCAGGAAGCCTGACTAAGAATCTCACTCTGATCCACAACGGCTGCGACTGCCTGTCGTGGTGACGACCTGGGGCAGACTTTGGCCAGGCTGTCCTCGGGATTCCCAGGGAGCTACAATGGCTTAACCAGGCTTAACCAGCAAATCTTCGAAAAATGGAGATTGTGCTTGGGCCCGCACAACCAGTGAGGACGAGCTATTCAAGTATTAAATAAGTAAGTAGCTCATATCAAAAAATAAAAGGATGAAGCTCTCAGTATTCGTCAATTCCTGATGCATATGGCATGCATGCGATTTCATTCAGCATCGTTAGCGGAAATTAAATGCATACCTGGACTGTATAGTGACCTACAGTAGCCTACCGACGTACCAAATCAGTGCTGCTGTGTTCCCACATGAGAACGGCACCAATTTGCCGAGTCTGGAGGGATGGAGTACTTAGTGAGCCTAAGGCGCTGGAAACGATCCCATATGTATTGCAGGGCTCCTATTACCACTGAGCTGCAGCTGTAGCTGCTAGAGAAAAAAGATGGCTGAGAAGAAGACAAAACAAGGTTTCGCTTGGTGTGGTGGAGAGCATTTAGCCCCTGTAGGGGTATCGGTGATTTCGATGCACAACTGAGGTCCTGAGTATTGCTCATATCATTAGTCGAATTAATTTTAAAGCCAAGGAAATAAGAGCGACAAAAGGACTACCTGTTGCCTGTAGTAGTCAGGAAGTGCATGGTAATTTCGGCGCTGACTATCGTTTATGTCCAATTCAACAGCACGAGAAATTTGTTCATCTGCCTTGCAAATATTGTTTGAGCAAGGAGAAGCCATTCTGCATGGCAATGTTTTGCTTGTGATTCCAACGATGCCATAAAGCACTTGTTTGTGCTTAAAATTTCTGGAATGTGTGGCATTTTGGTAGAGCAGCAGCCAAATATGCACAAGCACAACAAACTTTAGTTAATGTGCTCCTCATTCATTGAATGCAAGGTGTTCGGGTTCTACCCCAGAGAGCTCTCCACCAATTGCTTTTCCCAAATCTTCCCAACAAATCTCTTGCTCAACAAATTGTTTTGTGAATCTCAAAGTTAACATTCCCCTACATTTATTTTTGGACTTTCTTGCTCACTGTTTTCCTGCTTCAACGTCGGCTTGCCGTCTATAAGCGTACTTGTTTTTCTTAACCGAACAACATTTAGAGTTCAAACCTTGAATTTCTCTCCATGACACTTCATCACATGTTCCATCTGAAACAAAGGCCGTCAATAGTGCGCAACTTTTTTTTCTTTTTACAACAAGTGAAAAAAAGGTACACAACCAGCCTTTCATGTCTATTGTGCAGATGTCACCAAATCTCGAATGCGACCCGCTTCCTCGCATCCATCATCGACGAAGACCCTTCAACGCTTCCCCACGTGCGGCTTCGGCAACCGCCAAAGCGCTCCACTTTCAACGCCGGTCGAGTCGATTCTCCCTGAAGTCCTGAGACTGCTGGGATGGAGCATTCCCACATAAATTGCAGAAAAAAAACTCTTTTCAGACATGTTCGGCACGAAATTTTCTACTCGAGAGGAATAAAATGAATGGGAAGCCCACAGCGGGTTCGAACCAGAACCGTGTTCGTGATGATCCGTATGGCAAGACTATCAGTATGGCCATATTGGTCATATTCCGTTACTATGGTAAAGGCAGATGAGTGGTAGAATGATTATCATCTTCAAATATTCTGATTTCAATAAATGCTATACCGGAAGGAATTATGGCAGAAAATTACCAATGCTGTCAGACTCTTAACACCACAGCCAGTACAACAAATCACGCTTCCCATCTTATGAACGAGTAAACAATAACTGTAACTTACACTTCACAGATATCCAAAAAGAAGTTGTGCTGGTATGACTGTGAGTACCACTCACCTGTATCACCCGTACTCCCGCCGATCCGTTGACCGCCGGGTGACCCGAGCGGACGACAGCAAATCTTCGACCCTTCCCCGTCGCGTGCAAGGGCAGCCCAGTGAGTTCTGCTCGCTCTAGCAACTCGTTGAGCATCGTATCTTTCTTCTAGGCTTTTTGGTTAAGAACTCTGACCATCGAGTCGGTGGTCTTCGTACAGTGCGTTTAACGTCCCAAGGAATCCAGTCAATAACGGCTCTTGTCCACTGGTTGTCATTCAAACGCATTACGTGTTTGGCCCACCTTGTCTTCGACTGTTTGGCGTACAGAATGGAATCTTTGACTTTTGATCGTTGAAGCGAGTCGGAGCTTCGGATTTCTTCCCTTTACTTGTGTGAAACGGGATACTCTTAACACCGTCCTTTCGACTGCGCGTTCGATAACGCTGAGTGATCTTTCATCCTGCTTACGCAGCGACCAAGTTCCTGATTCCTGACGCATACGTTTGAGCAGGAAGTACCGCTGAGTCGAAAAGGTGGTCACGGACTCGGGTGTTCTTTGTCCTCTTCACTACATCCTCGATGCTCTTGAAAGCCCCCGAAGCCGCTCGTTTTCTTCTGCTCAACTCTGGAGCTAAGTCGTTCAACATGATTTCCCAACCTAGATAGACATAACTGGAGCATTCGGAGATATTCGTTCCGTTGAGCGCAAATGGGGCGTAGGAAACCAATCCGTTCCTCACGAATATCGTTATTGTGAGATTTAGCCGAAGACCAATCTTTCCACAGGCTTCATTAAAGTCGGTAAGCATACGTTCCGCTTGGCTTATGTTTGGTGTTATAAGGACGACGTCATCAGCAAAGCGAAGATGATGTAACTGCCGGCCATCGATCTTCACTCCCATATTGTCCCATTCCAATGTTCGCATGACGTTCTCGATGGTGGCGGTAAATAATTTTGGCGTGATGATGTCGCCCTGTCCACTCCTCTTCTGACATCAACAACAATGTCGTTGTAGAATGGTGATATCTTGGTTGTGCAACTTTCGTACAGTTCACGAAGAATCATGTACTGAGTAGGGAGTCCCTGAATAACAAGGGCTTCCATGACCGCTTCCATCTCAGTTGAATCAGAGGCCTTCTGTAAATCGATGGAAGTGAGACAGAGCGGTCTTTTTTTACTTTCGCGGTACTCCAGTGAGCCTTGTTATCGCGTGGATGTGGTCCATCGTACTAAATCCTCTTCGAAACCGTGCTTGCTCACATCGCTGTCCTTCGTCCAGTGTTCTGTCAACCCTGGTGAGGATGACTCGAGTGAAAAGTTTGTAGACGACAGAGAGCAAGCAGATTAGGCGGTATTTGCCGATATCGCGTACTTTACCGTTCTTGAATGGTAACACGATCTTGCTGATCTTCCATTGAGTAGTGACCTTGCATTCAAACAGGTAACGTGTGAATTGCCGAGCCAGTGTGTTTACGAGGACTGGCGGAAGGTTCTTCAGGTGTTCTGGTTTTGTCCTGTGAGGACCTGGTGCTGTTCGATTTCTCACCGACGAAATGGCACGTCGGACTTTGGAAGGGAGAACCGGTGGTACAACACATCCATCCTCCTCCATTTCATATGACGGGAGGTGGACGTGGCTATCGAAGAGATCTGAGTAGCATTCGTGAGTGATTTTCTCCATTGCCTTTCTCGACGCTGTAACTGTTCCGTCTGGGCGTCGGAGTGCAATCATCTTGGTCTTGTGGGTGGCAGAGCTTCGGTGGGCCTTGCAAGTGCTTTTACCGGCATCTGCAGCTTCGACCATTGCTGCTGCGGTTCCCCCTTTGAGATCTTCTTTTATCGCCCATCTGCATTGTTTTGAAAGTTCGGACGTTAGGTAGCGGTTGCCTGCAGCTGGTGCGTTTCAACGCTGGCGTATAAGCTCGAGTGTTTCTGGAGACAAACGTCTTTTGGTGACTTTCGAACTCTCAGCTTTCATAGCGCTAACGTAAAGGCGTTGAATGAGCAGATCGTATTCTTCGTCGATGTTATCGACAGCGGCACCTTCCCAATGGCCGATTGATGAATTGAGTGAGTCCCAGTTTACGGTAGTTCTGGGACTTCGGTTTTTGAATTGGGCGGTTTTTTCTCGTTTCCGCGAGGAATGGAGTCTTGCGGGAAGGAGGCGATTGTCGGATCGCGTGTAGAATTTTGGGATAACAGCGACATTGGTTAGGCAAAACCTTCTATTTACTGTGATGTGGTCTGTTTCGTTATGGTGCTCTCCAGTGGGAGACTCCCACGTCTAGCGTTGAGTTCGCGGTTTCTGAAGTGGCGAGTTGCCATGGATTGTCTTGGTTGCCATGATGAACTCGGATGGCCGCTGATCCTGTTCTTTCCACTCTAATCTATGGGTCCCAATGTGACGTTCTTCAGACCTTCTTCTCGGTCCAGTCTTGGCCTTAAAATCTCCATTGATAACTTTGAAGAATGTCTGGTCTTCTCTATAGAACTTCTCGAAGTCCATGTGGAACGCTTTGATTTCTTCTCCGTCACAGTTTGATGTCGGCGCGTAAACGGCGAAGATTGTTAAAGCCGGTGTTAATCCACATCTTTTTAATCGTAAACCTCCGACCCTGGTTGTTAGTTGTTCGAATGAATCGACGTTCACGGACAAACTCGTGTTGACGAGAACGCCGACGCCGCCGACTCCTCTACTGTGGCATGTTCCGAGGAACAGTTCCTCTTCGGTGTCATAGACGGCGTTGAATGGGTGGCGTCGTCTGGTCTCATCCAGGCCGATGACGTCGTACCTTATCTTTCTCGCTTGCTTGATCCAGTCTTCTATCGAGATCTGGGATGGAAGTGTACGTGCATTGTAGGTACAGATCATCGCATTAGTTCTTCGCGTTCCCGGCAGCTGCCATTGACTCTGAAATTTTTAGCAGCCTCTCCGTACTCGTCCTACCCCACGCTGCGAAACTGGAGGCCCCCTTGGGGTCAGGGGAATGAGGCCCGCTTTTTCTCTACTGCGTTCAGCTTTCTTATACCCATGTACAGCTTGCTGGTCTCTGAACGTGGGGGGCTGAGTATACTCAGGGGTAGCTTGCCAGGCTCTCCCAGAGTGGACATGGAGCTTATTTGTTGGAGGAGACTCCTAACCGCCTCCCATATATTTATCTGTCACCTAATTGCAAGGTTTTGGCCGAATTGACTCATAGAACACAATTGCACAAACCAGAACGCGCCCACACACGCGTGCATGAGGATGCGTGGTAAATACAGAAAGTATGTGCCAAATCGGCGGAATAGAAACAGGGAGTGCATCTCTTGGATCCACCTGCGTCTCAGGGAAGCAAAGGTCGCTTTTGGTCCACGATTAACCACCCATGCGCCACCTGGGGACGCGCCACGTAGCCTCGAGATTCACCGGCTATCGGGATCTCTCGTATGAGGTAGATCCGTGAGTACCATTGGAAGTGCTAAAGACTTCCCTCCCTCTTGAGTTTTCATGCGGGGATCTTGCATCGCTTTTATTTTCTTGCGGGTTGTTTTATAATTTTCGAATATAATACTAGAACAATCGGACTTTTCAAAAAGTTTCCGCAGGATTTTGAAAGATTTCTCGTTTTTCACCGGAAATGGTTATCTACGCTCGCGGGCTCTGCAGCTCGGAAGTTCCGTTTCACGGTTTTTGACTCTTTGGTTGATTTTTTCGTGAAGTGCTACTGTGTGAAGGACAACCACAGCAATTCCGACGTATAAGCAAAACTCGGTTCTTGTGCTTAGCTTTGAACCCGCGATTACCCTTACCGCGGTCTTACCTGCAATTCATAGCACAAACCGAGGCCCGTGTTTCGCTCTTTTGCGAGCTAGTTTTTTACTTTTTCGATGCTATCAGCAGTCGCTGGCTAACGGAAGTGATCTGGTTGGCATAAATCGGTGTTAAACCCAGTCAAACTGAAGCTGATCGATTTAAAAAAAAGTCTCCGAGAGAAGGCAAAGGTCTCCGCCACTGTGTTGGAGAGCACCTGAGACCCTGGTAAGGGTAATCGCGCGTTCGACTCTCAACCAGGGTTCCCAGTTTTGTTTTCGGTTGAATTTGGTTTGCTTGTTTTTGCCTGAATTTATTACAAATTTGGTTTGGTTTTTTGGTTTAATTTATTTTCAAGGGAGAAGGTAAGAGTGAGGAAACGAATACCCGCTGCCTATGGGGACCATGAAGTGAATGTTATTTTCGGCACTCACTTCATGTTGTCGTTCGTGTGCAGTTTAACAGCTCGAAAAATTTGTTCACCTGCATTGCAAATAATGTTTTGACCGCGGAAGGTCCCACTTGTGGAAACCCCTGCAAACGATCCGATGAAGTACATGCCCTTGCTGAAAATTCCTGAAATATGATGTTTTTTAGTGCAGCACTCGTCGAATGTCAAGTTGAATGCAAGGTGGAAAGGCTCCGCACCCGGAGGCCTTCAACCGATTCCAAGTCCGAGAAGATAGCTCTTGCATAATAGATTTTTCCATATCAACAAATTCCTTCGTGAATTTCAATATTTACATGCTGCCAGTTATTTTTTGAATTGCGTTCCTTGCTATTTTCGTACTCCAATTTCAGCTTCCCG
>JADANN010000115.1:695000-793478 GCA_018806985.1 Angiostrongylus vasorum | reverse complement strand
TATTGATAACAATTCAATTAACTGGATGATTAACAAGACCACATTGATGAAATTAACAATCTATGAGGCTTCATGGGTCACAATACACAAACATACTGTAATTTTTTTGTGTGAAACATGGAACGAGGCGATTTATGTCCACGTCAAGTAAGTAGGAAGTCCACTTCAATTCGACATCATTTCCCACTTCCACATAGTCAGATTCGCTTTGGATGTTCTGTAAGTGGATATTTTCAATGCTTTTTCCTAAAACTACAATATAAAATGGCTTCGTGACAATTTATGTCGCGACATTGATGGTAATAAATTCAAGACAAAGCAAGGTTTTCTGAAAATGCTCCACCTCCTCTATGATTTTGCGAGGAAATCGCCATAATTTATCGTCGTTCTGAAACATAACTAAGCGGCATGATTAAAAAAAGGATAGAACTCTCGACGTTCATCAATCACTGTGGGATGCGCAATATATTTGACTTCATCAAACATCGTTTGAAGGTGACTGGATGCATATCAGGCCGTTACAATGACTCGCGGTGGTCTACCGATGTATCCAGCCAGTGTTGCTATCCTCGCAGACAAGCCTGATACCAATTTGTCGACCCCGCGTAATGGAAGGCTTGGTGGGCCATGAGCGCCGGGGATCGACTCCACGTGTGTGTTGTAGGACGCCTTCGACCACTGCTCCACACGCGCCATAGCGGCACGATTAGTAGTACTAATACCTTAAGAATTTGAACAAACAGACCATTAATATATTTAACTATGCGAGGGTACTAAGAGGTAGTTCATTCATAGGAATTATTCTAACGCACCCTTCGCTGCCTGAAATACATGTTTCCAAGATGCAAAATAGTGGCTAGAATCTTGTTTATGGTCTGTCGTTGTTCGTCGGAGAATCCGACAATCTCCAGTGACGAATCAAGTCGTCCAAATTTGTCGAAGTCGTCCTGACCAATATTTCCGACCTTGCCCTGCAAATATCACTTTCGTGTTCATATCATTCTCACACGTTCATCTCACTCAACAACAATATAAATATAAAACCGCCTGGCGTCATTGGTGCTCAATAACCGTTGACATTCCGCGACACGCTAAAAAATTCCTTTAGTAAACGAACATTTCAAGATCAGTAGTAATTCTACTTTAATTTCACTGGCTGGTTAAAATGTGTTCGTTAAATGTGCCATTCATAGAAACAATACCCACCCTACTAACGGTTTCGAGCTGCTTGTGAACTGTGAATAAAAGCGCTACCTTACTTGGATACATGGAAAGCCTATCCCCAGTGGTTGTGCGGGCCACATCATAATCACCGTTTTTCGGAGTTTTGCTTGTTTAGCCATTATTGTACCTTGAGTCCCGAGGTCAGCCAGGCCAAAGTCTGCCGGCCATCACCACCAGATGCAGTCGCTGCCCTTGTGCGTCAGAGGGAGATTTGCCTCCATGCGACTAGTTTGGTACCGGGACGGTGACGGATCCTGGTGTTTGCTTACTCTTAGCTGGGCTTCCTCATAGAAACGCCGGATTCATTTTCAGCTTGGGATATCCTGCCAGAGGGATGAATACCCCAGCTGTACGTCACAGATCGACACACAGGAACACCTCCCAGCCACGATGAGGTGGTAAACAGTTGGGAGGGAAGGTGCGCTGAGTACGATGGTACGACTGAAGAGAATAAACCTTAACATCGGACAAGAGGAAAACATGTTGTCGCTTCAGTAATGCTCAGGTCGTCAGCAAGAAACGAATGCGAAGACTCGAATACGAATAGCATTACGGTATCACGCTATCTCTATGACAAACTACAAAAAGCATTATTAACACTTACGCGGCGACGTGAATTCTACAGGAATTATTTAGTAGAGGGCACAGTGAACGTTGCAGCCTCCATAGATTTAATCTTGCCTTCGCTAGCTTACTTTGGTACACAGAACTGTTTTCATACAATGTACCTCATTTCAATGATAATCTAACACGAGGTTGCTACCAAACATTAGATCGGCTAAGGTTTAGAAGAGTTCGTGTTCCCCAAAGCCGATGAGCCGTTTTCATAAAGCTCTTATAAATCAGTCGCCTACCTACTCAGCATAGATATTGTGGCGGGCGTTGGGCGGGAAAAAGCTGTACTATTCCAGTTCTTATCGCCATGTATGGTTTAGAGAGGTGGATGCAAAAAACGGAAATGTGCCAACATATAGTAAACAGTACAATACATACAGCCTATATCCTTATAGCGTTAGAGTATCTTCTACAATTCTGCATTGTTCCTTAAACTATCGAGTCTTCTAGTCATCGAAATACTACCATTCGTCATCAAAAAACCAGAAAATTCGTAATGACATGAAATTCGGCGTCGATTACGGCAATTATGCAAATTAGGCGACGTCGCATACGTGTTAAAGCAAGAATAATGACCTTTTGAGCTTTATAGCTTATCTTAACATAAAGACTTGAGGTGTCAAAACAAGTGGATCCTGCAGATGAGAACTGGTCATGGAGCCAAAGAATGATGTTGAAATCGGGCTAGCCAAACACCTTCTAGAAACATGTCGCATACCTTGAGCTCAGATGATTTTCATTAAACAGCACCACAGTACGATAAATAGGCACAAATCGCATTACTGGGATTCGAACGAAATTGACTGGTGTTGAAAGAATCAAATAAAGGGAGAAAGACGAAGGTTATGTCCTCGATCAAGCCTTGAGAGATACGTCGTGTATTCGACATCTTCAAGCATCGTTACAGACGATCTAGTGCATAACTTGCCCACATAGTTCCACGCAGTACCCTGCCGATGTGTCGCGTCAGTGCTTTCAACCCTTCCAGACAAGTCTGGTACCAAGTTGCCCACCCCGGAGGGATGGAAGAGATGGTGGGCCGATAGCACGCGAGATCGAACCGCAGACCACGTCTGTATCGCAAGGCACCTCTTACTACCGCACTATATTCTCCCAAAGGTCTACTGCTAAGTGTGCTAAAAATAACCTTGTTTTTGAATAGTATTGTTTCTACTAAGGGGGGCGAGGATAGCACAGAGGTTAGTGACGTCGTCGATCAGGAAGCAAATGCTCTAGTTCGACTCCCGCTTCAACGCCCTTCCCCAGTCCACGTGGGGACGCTCTAGCCCGGATATCTCCGAAATTGCAAGGAGAACTGATTGCAGCACCACTATACGACATCCATAAAGAAGGCAAAATCCTCAAGTATCAGTTGAAACAACATGTAAAATCTTCGAAGACCACTGTGGACGATGAATGAGTTCGCATGTGTTTGCGGTGGGGAACGAACGCACTATTACCCTTTCCGGGGGCTAACGTGTTCACCACCACACCATGCCGGTCCTTCGTTTCCCCTGTCTCTCAGCCAGTTCTGTCGATCACTGCCATCAGCAATCACCCTTCAGCGGGATTGATCTGGAAAGCCCAAATCGGCAGTGAACCCAGTTAAGCTGGGGTTGTAGTTGAAATCATAATGTTAAGCTTTTTATTTACTGCCTAGTACAACTTTTCAAGGCTAGGTACTATATGGAATAATAAATGGATAAAACTGTGGGCGTTGATCAATCACTGAGGGATGCGTCATGCATTCGACTTTACGAAGCATCGTTGGAGGTGAATGAATGCATATCTGGCCTTTACAATGACTTGCGGTGGCCTACCGACGTATCGAGCCAGTGCTGCTATCCTTCCAGAGAAATCTGGTACAAATTTGTTGACCCCAGAGGGACAGAAGGCTTTGTGATCCTCGGGAGTAGCGATTGATCCCATGTCCATTCCAGGACGTCACGGACCACTTCGCCACACTCGCCCTTTTGCAACTGTGGCCTGTTCGTGGGTGTCTCTAGCTGTGACAGTGGGGAATATACGACTGGCTGCTAGCAAATACTTCTACATTGCAAACATATGGCTATTCTTCTGTATATTTGATTCGCCGTGCTTAACGTAGAACATCAAATTAAGTCTTTCGGCTCTAATGTTTGTAGACTTGATTAAGCCTCCCAACGGTTTGCCGCCTCATCGTGGCTGGGAGGTGTTGCTGGTTGGTGTCGGACCGCGATGTACAGCGGGGGAATTCACCCACTGGCAGGGTCTCCCAAGCTGAGAAGGAGTCCGGCGTTTCCACCAGGAAGCCTGGTTAAGAGTAAACCAACACCAGGATCCACCACCGTCCTGTTATCAAAGTCGCATGATGGCAAATATCCCTCTGTTCCACAAGGGCTGCGACTGCCTGTGGTGGTGAAGACCTGGGACAGACTTTGGCCAGGCTGGCCTCGGGATTCCAGGGAACCACAATGGCTTAATCAGCTATTCTCCGAAAAATGGTGATTGGCTGGAGCACGCACAACCAGTGAGGGCGGGCCGTTCAAGTATCAAGTTCAAGTAAGGCTTCATTAAGGGAAATGTTGACCGCACCATTTATAGAGGTGCCTAAGGTAGACACGTGGTCGTTACTTCTATTCGTCTCCGAGCTAACAAGCCATCCATCTCTTTAGGTCGAAAAAATTAGTACCAGTTTGGTTAGTTAGGTTAAGGAGACTGTTTTGATACTTTGGCAAGTCACCGCAAATCACTGTTCAGTCCAAATGTGAATTCAAGCATTTGGACGATGCTACGAATAGGTTTAAATACATGGGCTATCCTCCAAAGGCGAAAAAAAACCCTAGTACAGTATCAAGTTTTGTCACTGTTTTTTATGAGAAACGTCCCATTTGAATAAATAAGAATGAAAAACTTTCTCGTTCCCAGTTCAGTGTAAGAGAATCGTGTTTAGGCTGACTCGGCTAAAGTGTCTAGCTTCACTATCTCGGGACATAATAGGGAGTGATGGTCCTAAACGGATCGAATGTGCTATGGTTGTTCTGAAATCGTTTGCTCTGAAGCTTGCGTGATGAAGTTTTAAGTCACTACGAGATTTTGGTTTTTGGCTTTCCAAATAGGACCACCTCGGTAGAATGTTTATGGTTACAGAGATTCTCCAATTTGATTTACTGATGAAATCCCGGATCCATATTCAGATTCCGGCCCGATATCTGAATCTCTTTATTGGCCAGGCGGATATTGTGCTCTATTCGATCTACCGAATCATTGATCGATTGTGTTCGTCGGCACTGCCGTCACAGTGCAGCTGGTCTCGGCATCAATGGTCCTCCAGTCGGAAGTGGTGGGTGTTTGGCTTAGCTGTTTTTTTTTTCTTTATGTATCAAATATAGCATAATGTAGGAGTTGGTTACTACTAGAAGTGATAGTTGCCGGTACCTTGAATATTCCTGTTGATCAAATTATCTCGAATGTTTTCTCGCAACCTTTTTTTAATGCGTAACCTATAAGTGGCTTTCAAAAGCATCGTTTGCTTTTATTTGGATATTGCATAGGATTATCTGAGGGAAGTCCGTTCATCAAACTTACTCATGAAGTTCATCAGTCTTCTACTTGACGCTTGATGCTTGAACGCTTCCATTAGGAAGCCTAAGAGTAAACCAATAGTAGGATCCACCACCGTCCTGGTATCAAAGTCGCATGGTGGCAAATCTCCCTCTGATCCACAAGGGCGGCGACTGCATGTGGTGTTGAAGACCTGTGGCAGACTTTGCCAGGCTGACCTCGGGATTCCAGGGAACCACAATGGCTTAACCAGGCAATCTTCAAAAAATGGTGATTATGCTGGGGACCGGACAACCAGTGATGAGGGGCCGTTCATGTTTCAGGTAACTAAGATCTGATGAAGTCGTTATGTTTACTAAATTACTTGTCAAGCAGTAGTTGTCGTAGTAGGTCCATCAACTGTTTCCATAATATTCACAAACCGTGGCTGGCCCCCGATTACATTGTGCAGATTTTCTTGTTATCTTAAAGCTAGGAAGCTCTAGAGCTTTTTAGCTTTAAGATAGCTGAAGAAAGCTCTCGGCGTTGATCAATCCCTGAGGGATGCGCCATGCATTCGACTTCATTAGGCATCGCTGGAAGTGAATGAATCCATATCTGACCTTTACAATGACTCGCGGTAGCCTACCGATGTATCGAGCCAGTGCTGCTGTCCTCCCAGACAAGTCTGGTACCAATTTGTCGATCCCAGAGGCGTGCAAGTCTTGGCGGACCATGGGCACGAGGAACGATTCCACGTGTGTGTTTCAGATCCCCTCCGACCAATGCGCCAGGCGCACCCTTTTGTTGCTATCTTACAATCTTTAATACAATGGTTTAGGAAACTGGTTTTTTGAACTGTATCGAAGACCAAATTTTATGCGCTTGTTTCATCATGACCAAATACTTTGAACTGGACGTGGTTCAAGTCGAGTGTTTCGCTCTTATTGCAGAAACGTTGGAGAAAAATCCGTAAGTACTATTATTTTCCACTTTTTTCATTCAGAGGTTTCTTAGTTTTGTCACTACGGTTTGATGTAGTGTTTGTTTCAGTGAGAAAGAACGAGATAGGAGAACTAAGCGTACAGCAGTTTATTGAAGTGCAGCAGCTCTGCAACACTATCCGAAGGTGTCACCTTTTCAAGGATGGTGGCGACGAGCCACGCTATTCTGAAGAGGATCTTGAAAATATTCAGTCGGTAGGTCTCATTAAATACAACATGGAAGTAGTCTCGATTGCTTGTTTACACACGTTTTATATAGGATTTTCTTTAGGGAAATTATGAGGATGGTGTCGATTTTCTGAGAGGTGTGTTTATTTTTCAAGACGTCTACTCAAACGACCGTTGTCTTATTTAAGTACATTTCTTACTTCGTTATATATTGCGCATACCTATAAACTGCTCAATACTCTCGCGATGAATGACACTCAAAGATTTCGTGATGGTTTTGCGTGAATGGCAGGTATGACACCCATAGGTGTCATTTTCTTGCCAGTGGGTTGTTTTGGTGCGCAATAGTTTTTTCCCCAGACTTCTTGTGGTGAATGGTAGCATATCAAACGCAGTTGCTGTGGTAGGCTTCGTCTATGGAAGGATATATTAATAATTCCTCACTAATTTCTCATTTATCGGCAAGAGACCATTGCTGTAGGAGAGCATGTGGCGTGAGTAATGTGACCAGTGAACAGGCACATAAATGCCTCTGCCCTGAAGAATTCGGGGCGTATCCAATGTGCAGCATCATTTTCGGAAAGCAGTTCGTTGTCTTCTAATTTTAATCCCTATGGTGACCTCTGCTCATGTTTGGGATGAGAGGATATCAAAACCACAAGGTAAACGTAATAATTGTTGCAGAACTTACACAACTTCATTAAACGCTGACAGCTTATGATCGCGTAGTGGACGAGGGTTTTTGACATGGGGAAGTGTGTGGAAAAAACATGGAACACAAACAGGAGAAAAGTAGGGTAGAATTTTTTTGAAAACGCAGGAAAAAAACGGATTTCTAGAACAGGAATCACAACAAGAGAGGGCGGGGGTGGGGTAACACAAAAACTCCGGAGTGGCCAAAGTGTCACCTAAAGGTGTCACAGTGAGCGCAATGAAAAAATTAGGCGTCGTCCACTACGTGAAATGCGAAGTTAGGCGTCATCGCAAGTGTTAAGTAGTAGGATTAGTCCAACTGGTTCGTTTTAACTGTGTCCTAGACATCAAATCAGTTCAAGAATTACTAAATCTAGCACGAAGGGCGAAGTCTTTAGTCAATCATTAACCTGAGGTTTTTTTTTCTGAGAATGCCGAACAACGCTCATGGTGCTCTCCGCCTCTTGTATGACTGCTTCTTTATGTCGTTTTCCATGATCATTCGATGTTGTGTGTACACCTTCAATTGGTGTCCGTAATCAATAACTAGTCAATTCGATTTGTTTTCTCCCTCACCACTGATATATCGTTATGGATTTCCACTTCACGGATAACGGAGCTTTCTTCGTCTTATTTCCTCGTATCGGTATTCTTGTGCTTGATTTCTTTTGCATGGAAATGCCTGTGATTCACGATATTCAGGCAGATGACAAGGTCGATACTAGAAAAAAAGGACTTTCTACTTTTTCTACACACTCTGCTTGGAACTGAATTTAATTTTCTTGGGATCATTTGCTCAGTCTTCCAATTTTCCACCATGTTCCGCTGCATTTAGAATCAGTCCTTTTGCAAATATTGTGGAATTATTCCTCACAGATTTTTGAACTTACATTTTGAAATGTGAAGTGTTTTCTGTTACACGAAAAAGCTAGGAAAAAAAGTGGTAGTGATTTATTTTGTTGACATATTGTAAATAAATTGTACTACGCGGAAAATAGGGTATAAAACGTGAGGCAAAGTAGCTACGTGCTTGTGCTGAGGCGAAGGTACTTTCAGGAGACCAACTGCTTGTGTCTTTCATAAAAACAGTTATATCCATGCATACGTTCAAGTTCCTTCGTGTGCTTGCGTGTATACGAAATGCTATTTGCATGATGATTTGGTCAAAAGCTACCGTCGGTCGTTCAAACAGCAGCCAAACTTCACCTATATTACCTATCTTCTCATTGATCGATGAGTGACTGAAGTAGGTAGCAGTAAATCTTATATTTTCCCTGTCGTGTACAAAACTAGTCCAGTGCGTTCTGCTTGCTCTAAGGAATCGTTGAGCATCACATTATTCTTCATTAGTTTTCGTGAAGTACCCTGACCATCGGGTCGGTGGTCTTCATGGTGTGCTTTTAAATCCCGAGGAATCCAGTCGCTAATCGTTCTTGTCGGACGGTTATCTATCATATGCACTACGTGTCTGGCCATCTTATTTCGACAGTTTGGCAAACAGAACGCTTTTGAATTTTCATTGTTAACATAGGTCGGAAGGGCGCGTGTGGCGCAGTGGTCTAAGGCGTCCTGCAGCGCACTCGTGGAATCGGTACCTGCGTCCATGGCCCACCAAGCCTTTCATTCCTGCGGGGTCGGCAAATTGGTACCAGTCTTGTCTGGGAGGGCAGCAGCAGCACTGGCTCGATACATCGGCAGACCACCCCGAGTCATTGTAAAGGCCATATATGCATTCAGTCATCTTCAAACGATGCATAAGGAAGTCGAATGCGTAGCGCCTCCCTCAGGGATTGATCAGCGCAGGGAGCTTCATCCTTTTTTATCCTTTAACATAGGTCGGAGCATCGGATCCCTTCTCTCATTTGTGTTATGCGAGATGCTCCTTGCATTATCCTTCGACTGCATGTTCTGTAACGCTAAGCGATCTTTCATCCTACTTACGTAAGGGCCAAGTTTCTGGCACATACGTCAAGGCAGAAGCAATCGTGGACTCGAACAGGTGAGCACGGAATCGGGTGTTCTTTGTTCTCCTTACTACATCCTCGATGCTCCTAAAAGCTTCCAAAGCCGCTCTTTCTCCTGCTCAGATATGGAGCTAAGTCGTGCACGATGTTCATTTTCATGGTCATAAGCCGATTACAAGATATGCAGCCAAGTTTACAAGCGAATATCCGAAAACTGTTATGGAATATGGATGCGAAGAAATGGATAGAATGTAGGAAGTACTAACATCTTCACAAGGTGTGAAGTAGTGTCGTGGGAAATAAAATGAAATAAACAAATATATATACATATATATTTTGCTTTTATTACTGAGACTTTACGATCATGATTTCATTCCTAATTCAGACCTTTCCAATGACTGCGTCTTTAACGATGCTAATTTTGTGTTCTTCGATAATGTGATGGATGCTAATAGCGGTGCTGCTGCTCCGTCCAACGAGGGCATGGTGGCTAGCGAAGTAGTGCGCCCTGCTCATGATCGGTGCGTGCCTGACACGACGGACGAGAAAATGGAGCAGTAATCAGCAATGTTGTGAATGAATATGTAGAAGATCATTGACAGAAAGAGTATATGTTATAGGAAGGAGCTCTAAACGTTTAATATGTGTTAACGTTGTTATGTATTTTGCTTTTATATTAAAGTTTTTCCACATATTGCGAATTGTGTTTGGAGGTAAAGAATTCATTTTCTCGAGCTTTCCTACATTCCGTGACAACTCTTCGCGAAAAACATCCAAGTGAAGCAGTTGAAGCTTACATAGGACAGATAACCTCTCTAGACTTTGTGGATCTTCACATCGCACAAAGAGTTGGATACCGGCGGGAATATAGTTCAGGGTTAATTAGTAGGGATCTCAGTAACAGTGTTGGCATAGGTGGTATAAAACGTCAGGACACATCTCTCGACGTGAACTAGGTGGTATACTTTTGGTACGAGAATGACTACTATTTTCGATCCTAAGCCAACGTTTCTGAACTCGTAAAAGTGTAAAAGATAACGCTCTCGGCGTTGATCAGTCCTGTGCCATGCATTCATCTTCAAGAAGCATCCGAGGAGGTAATTGAATGCATATTTGGCCTATTCACTAACTCGCGGTTGCCTACCGATATCGAGCCAATGCTGCTATCCTCCCAGACAACTCTAGAACCAAATCTGCAGACCCTGGAGGGTCGAAAGGCTCGATGAGCCATAGGCACGGGGATCGATTCCACGTGTGTATTGCAGGGCGCCTCCGACTACCGTGCCACACGCGCCCCTATATATGTATGCAAGAACATATATGTATGTATAATGTACATATATATATATATATATATATATGTATGTATATATACGTACGTATGTATGCATGGATCTCCCTCTGAGAAGCACCTCATATCGGCTTATCGCGAGGCACGTTTCCCGGAACGAACATGAATCCATAGACCGGATTCTCTCTTCTGTTGCACCGATTTCACCAACGGCTTCTGCGTTTACGAAAATACTCATGCATTCTTGAGTGGGTGCCCACTCGTTTATGCGACTTCTATGCTGAGAGTCATTTGTGCCAATGCCTTCAATCAAGTGACGGAGAAGTATATGGGATGTGGTTAAGAGTCGTCTCCAACATATATTCTCCTCGTCTACTCTGGGAGAGACTCGTAGCTTACCATTAATAGATTTTTGTAGGAAAATGAGCGTCTTCCTTGCATTTAAAATAAAACAGCATTCACAACACTTACCTCATAAAAACTAGCGAACGAAGAAGTATGGCACCACTTTGTAGAAAATATAGGACTGGAAACTATCCACTAGAGAGAATTCGAGAAGCCTTGAGATGACAGGTGTCTTACTAAACTAGCAATGTGTCCATTTCTTCTTGCGTAAGGCTATTATTGTATTATTCCACGTGAATGCTACATAGATGGCCTCAGTTCCCAAAACTACGTGAAAGAAAAGTCTTTAAACATGGAGAAACCGTCAAAACCTTAACCAATATGAACTAAAACGTGTTGAAAACTTCGTGTAACCTGGTAAAGAACACTTCATAGCAACACTACAACTTAATGACCAAAAGAAGGTTGAATGAATATCAGCCTCTATATTCATTCGTCTGGCAATACTGTTCATTAGTTCTGCTTGAAGAGACTAGCGTTGTTGCCTACAGAAGCTGCTAAAGAGTAGCTACTCAAAACATGAAAGCAGAAAAAAAAGCTGCTAAAAATGAACAATTAGTGTTCTTCAGAACTGATTCGTTGTATGACAAAAAACATTCTGTCGTTGATATAAAGAGTATACAACTGTGGTCTCTCCCAATAGATAGAAAAGGTAGTTTACACGAACGAGAGTTTCCTCGATGTACCCATAGAAAGTCTGTTCTACAATTCTGTCATGTTCACCATCGCTGAAGTCCCCTAATTGTCGAAAGAAAATTTTTTATCTTTGAGAACCAGAAAACCCACAATCTACGAAGTGGGAGTTGTGGGTTAAACATGTAGGAACATGTGTACCTTGTACTAACGCCGAGAACGACATTTTAATCATGGTTTGGTTCTCGAAACAACATTGACGTATATATTCACTGCAGGCGTACTCCAGAAGTTGGAGGGTTTGTTTTCTTCAGGCTCGGTTTCTCGCCGGCACCGTGATTTGAGCAAACATCTGCGAACAATAACTATGGCTTAAATAATATAAGTGGGTATCACAGTAATGTGCCCTTTAATAACCAATTTATTATTGTGTATTTTTTGTGGTCTCACAAAACGATTACAACAGCTTCAAATCTTGCTGTCGTTGTGTTTACTATATGTTTTATTGCCCTTGTCGTTGTTTTTGCGCCAATTTTGGCTGTTCCGCCTTGTGTGAAGAATTTTTCAGGTACTAAACGTAAAAGCTATCCTCACATACCGGAAGATATCGAAGACAGTGAATTGATTGAAGACGATCAGATCTGCGATAATGTTGAGAAGCACACTACAGGTGATTATGTTTCAAGGTTTGGAAATTTGGTGAAAAGAAACATATGATAACTTGGATACTTGGATACTTGGACGGCCCATCCTCACTGGTTGTGGGAGCTCCAGCATGATATCCATTTTTCGGAGTTTTGCCTGTTTGGCTATTGTCTCCCTACAGTCTCGAGGTCAGCTTAGCCAAAGTCTGCATTGGCTCATCACCACCAAAGGCAGTCGCGGCCCTTGTGAATCAGAGGGGGGATTTGCAACCATGCGAGTAGTTCGATACCAGGACGGTGGTGGATCCTGGTAGTAGTATACTCATAGCTGCGTTTCCTCATGGAAACGCCAGACTTCTTAGCTTGGGAGACCATGCCGCGGAGATTAATCCTCCCGCTGTACAACGCAGCCCGACATCTGCCAGCCCGGTTGAGGCCTACTGGACGAGGTGCATTGACATCTATGTATGGTGCGCATGGTTTCACGCAGGTTTTTTATTTTTGCCACACCTTTCGTATTCTATCGAAGGTTCTTCTAAAATAGATTTCTTGTCTTCAAAACCTCTTTTTCTGTAGTTAATGCTTTACAAAACTCATTTTGGATTAGACCATTTTGCGACGGCAGACTTTTACTGTCGAAGAGAGAATGCACCATGTAGAGTGTGACCTACGAAGAGCAGCAGAAACGAGTTTACTTAAAAGATGGAATTCCACTCTTGGGGCAAGCCTTTAGTTCTGTTAAGATGATAAACTATTTAGAAGAATTCTTCAGGGTGACGCGATATTCAATGACTATACTTTCATTAACAGGACTCAAAATAGTTTGTCTTTCGAAGAAGTTGTTAATTCTCTCATTAGCTTCCAATTTTGCATCTATTTCGGAATCTACAATTTACATTCTATACATACATATAATACGTACAGTACACAAAGTTCAATTTTTTGATCAGCAGTCTTCTGTTCCTAGATTTCCAGTTCTTGCAATTTTGTGGTTATTATATGATGTGACAGGAAACAAGATATACCTAGATTATTTTAGCTTATTATTTACTACCTAAGAGGCATATGTGGCGCAGTGGTTGGAAGCGCCACTGCGACACAAACATGGAATCGATCCCCGCGCCCAGGGCCCACCGACGCTTCCATTTCTCCGTGGTCAGCAAATTGGTGCCAGACTTGTCTGCGAGGATAGCAGCACTGGCTCGATACATCGGCAGGCCACTGCGAGTCATAAGGCTAGATATGCATTCAGTCACCTCCATCGATACCTAATGAAGTCGAATGCATGGCGCATCCCTCAGGAATTGATCAATGTCGAGAGCTTCATCAGTTTTTTGCTTCAGTGAAATCAGCGATGGCCGTCATCACCTTAAAACAGCTCTCCTCAGCACATCTCAAGTGTTATAAATTGTATGGAAGCCACTAGATTCTGCAGATCTCCGTCTATGATATTCTTCTTATTCTATCCTATGAACAGCAAATTCTTGATGTGTGCAACCAATTACATATGTCTCTTACACGTTTCTACGTCAATGCTCATGTTTTAAAAGCAGCTGAATAACCAGGGCCTGATTGCACGGTGGTAGTGATGCCGATCATCACGAGCATGGTGCTGGTTCGATCTCATTCCAGGTCCACCAATCCACTCATCTCTTCGGGCTAGGGAAATTGGTACTGGACTCGTCCGGGAAAAAAGTGACTCTCTGCAATTTAAATGGGAACTTTCTAGCTTGGCTATGTCAGGACTCCAACAGAATTGACTCGGCCAACACTACAGCATTCAAGATGAAATGAAAATCTTCAAGCAGTAGCCGAACGAACACATTAAAGTAGGAAGACCATTGTGGATAGTGGATGCGAGAAAACGAAGCGAATGTGAAAAGTGCTGGGACCAGCACGGAAGACGTGAAGTCGGGTCGTATAGTACAGGATAAGAAATTGAATGACTAGGGATTTCGTTAACCCACTTAGTGCTCTCCAATGCATCATTTTTATTCTCAGCCGATTGTGTCGGATTGGATATTTCAAAAAGCCACGTTGTGTGCCCATATTTTTTTGCAAGACTCTTATTTAAGATGTATTCAAAAAATGAAAGAGTACTGTGTAGGAATATATTGCAGATTATGGGAAAGAGCGAAGTATCTTCACAATAACGTTTGAAATACTCCAGTAAGCGAAAAATCATCACCAGATGTTGAAAGACCAGATTCGCGCGACATGAAAAGGCAGGTCACTCCACACTCCCGTTCATTTTTGGATTTTTTTGAATTCGTCCAAAATCACTCAAGACTACTGTGTGTCGATGTTTTGGATTTCAGTGCGAGGACTGCGATTCATTTTCAAATTCTTCACCATTACTTCTTCGTGCTCTATGCTTGCCTAATGGAGTTTTTCGCTTGACTTCAGGTTACTCAGCTAGGTGCTGTTTTGCAAACAATGTGGTCTACCCGTTTGCCCACATATTCACTCCTACACTCCTTGCAAGAGATCAGGTACACTTCAACCAAACTCCTTCAGTCACCGACGTTACTGCTGAGGCAGAACACGTAGTTTTGGGTTTAACACCAACAGTTACACAAGCGATTGCAAACTAGCTGGTGTCTTGGAGCGTTCGGCAGCAAAGAACGAGTTTTTTAGTTCATTAGCTGGGAATCTGATCATGGCAGAATAGTAGAAATTGATCTTTCTGCTAAAAAAAATTCGGATTTGGGACATTCTTATTTAGCCTGACAAAGCACACTATGACAAAGTGGCGACGTTGTCGTTTAAATTATGGTTCTTAACAACGAA
The DNA here is from genome assembly GCA_018806985.1 of Angiostrongylus vasorum. Classification (NCBI taxonomy): domain Eukaryota; kingdom Metazoa; phylum Nematoda; class Chromadorea; order Rhabditida; family Metastrongylidae; genus Angiostrongylus; species Angiostrongylus vasorum. Next base: position 778,525 of record JADANN010000115.1, on the reverse strand, counting down.
TTGATATGAAAGGTTTTTTTGCGAATTCATACAACCCTGAATTGAGCGAACTAGGGAATCACACAGAGCTTCTCGATGTGTAAAATACTTTAGTAGTGTGAATGCAATAGTACTTTATTTCGAACACTTTATTTGAAAAAGTGTTAAAAAAAATAGCCTTAGTAGAGACGATTACGACAGTTGGTCCAGACTGTCAGACGATAGCTTTCATTTCGCCGTTTGCAAATGCACGAGATTCGCTGTAACTATTGCACTCAGACAACAAATGATTTCGTCAAAAAATATAAATTTCTGAGAAAACAAACCTCTCTAGCTCTTCATGGGTTGATGGGACATACTTCAGTGCAACTGAACAAAAGGCTAGGAAAGCCATCAAGACGTAGACTGTCGGTAGACGAGTGCTGATCAACTGAAAATTTACGGGGTTTCTAAATCACAATGACTAAGCTTTCATACTAGTGGAAATCACAGCCGTTGTTTTATATCAACTCAAAAGTTCGCGACGAAAAGTAGGTGTTTTGTCAAACTCTGGCGAATGATAGACCCACCTTCGTGAGCTGCATGACTGGAAGTTATTGCGAAGGAGGCCGGAGAATGAATGAAAATCTAACTCGCAACTCCTTAAGTACCCACCATGTGATAACGTTTTGTTGTTTTCTCCACTACATGCTTACGTGGCACAACATGCTTATCGAAACCTATCATTCGCACCTCGTGCTATTCGAAGAGTAAAGTGGTGGAGTTCGTGTGAAAGGTGGATAAGAAAGGTTTAAGCGGGTAAAAAACATTACTTGTTCTCTCCAGACTTTCATTATTCATTATTGTTAATCACTCAAATGTTTATTATGTGGCGTTTTTCGGGAGCTGAGCTCTACGTCCATGTATTTTCTCATTGCGGAAATTAAAAGAAATGATTCAATTTTTATCACAAAAGTACTGTTAACTATTGTTGTGGTCTTCCCAACGGTTTACTGCCTCATCGTGGCTTGAAGGTGTTCCTGGGCGTTGGGCCGCGGTGTCCAGCGGGAGCATTCGTCCCCTTGACATGGTCTCCCAAGCTGCGAAGAAGTCAGGCGTTTCCAACAGAAAACCCAGCTAAGAGTAAACCAATTCAGGATTCACCACCGTTCTGGTATCAAACTAGTCGCATGGTGGCAAATCACCCTCTGATCCACAAAAGCGGAGACTGCCTTTGGTGGTGACGACCTGGAGCAGACTTTGGCCACGTTGACCTAGAGACTCCAGGAAGCCACAATGGTTAGACCAGCAAAACTCCGAAAAATGGTGATTATGCTAGGGGGCCGCAGAACCAGTGAAGACAGGCAATCCAGGTTTCTAGGTAAGCATTGTTGTGGGTCAAGCCATAAGTGATAGTTTTACCAACTAGAGCTCTAGAGACTTTCTCGATAGGCATTACAGGGGTAAACTGTTGTAGTTCATGTTGCTATGTAAAAAAAAAGAAAGAAAAAATGATAACATGCTAACGCCGTCCTTGCTGTGTCTTGAATCTAAGCGGGAATCGTTAAAGATGCAATTCTTTTCGTCTGTTCTTCATTAATGTCAAAGTGAGTAGTCAGGGAAAACGAAAAGCAAAGTGGTTTGCTCTTGTAGGAATCGATCTGTTCCAGATTTGTTGTCTTCCCGGAAAAAGTGACATCGCTAAGAGACGAATTTGAATATCTACTGCCACGACTAGTTGATCAGTGTTTTTTTAAAAAATTGGTTCTCTGCTGAAGTTTTGAGATCGGAAAATATCAGAACGTGTTCATCGGATCAGCAAAACATTTATATAGGGGGGAGGCTCATCTACGTTCTTATTATTTTTACCAGATTCCATTTACACTATTATTCGCTTCTATGACCTATTAGCGAAAGCATCGATAACCTCTCTAACTTAAACGTGATATATGGGCGGTTTATATCTCCGCACAATAAAGGATTTTCGGAAAGCTACCCATCTTGTAGATGATGCCTCTAGGCTCTTGTAAGCACCTAAAACGCTCGTTTCCTCATATTAAGCCTCGATACCAAATCCTTCATCATGTTGGGTTCTCTACCCCCTGATAGACACAGTTGCATCATTCGGAGATATTCGTTCCGTTTAGCATCATAGAGCGTCATGAACGAATCAATTTCTCATGAACACCGTTTTCATGAAATTAGGGCTAATTCGATCTCATTTCTGTAAATTCTATTCAAATCGGCCAATAATGCTTTCACGTCAATAGTCTTTTGATGACACAAGAATCATTTCATCAACAAAACGAGGATGGTAGTACTGCCAGCCATCGGCTTTCACTTCAATCTCATCGAGCTCATTTTTTCGCTAGTCGTTTTCGAGAGCGACAGTAATTTTAGCAAGATCGTGGAACCCATCTTTCTACTTCGATCCAATCTTTGCTGAACGATGGAATTATAGTTGCAAGTTGCATCGCAGGTCATGAGCCTTCGTCATCTTCTCTGCCTGGGCTGAGTCGAAGAACAATGTTGATGACTTTAAGGCAAAGTGGAAACTTCTACTTTTGAGATTCTTGGGTGGGTCTCGTATGCATAATGCAACATGATAAACATTCTTGTAAGCCGTTTTCTATTGTCTTCTACTCAGTGTTCTCTCAGCTCTGTCATAGATGAATCGTGTATAAAGCTTGTAGATGAGAGGCGGTCGCCAGGAGGCAGAGTGGGCGATAGTTCCCGATGTCTTATAAATCCCCCCCTTTTTGCAATATCAACGTCGTTTCGATTGTTTTTTTAAAATTTATTGGAAAGCTTGCATTTTACATGCAACCTGCAAAGAGACGAGCCATTTTGTTCCACTCTTGCTGTTCTGAAATGAAAGTTGGTGGATCTATCTGTTGAAGAGATCAAAGTGGAAGACGTAGTTAGTTATTCCGTCTGGTTATCTTAGTATTGTAATTGCGCATTTTTCGGCAAGCATTGAGGATGGTTTTCTAGCTTCGGCAGCCTTAGATGATGACATTGCTGTTTTCATTTTACGGTCATCTCTACAGAACTTTTTAAGTTCGAGTGTAATTTAGTGGTTGCCTACTACTAGTCGGACTCCCTGCTTTTTTCAGCACATCTGCCAACATATGGAGTGTAGACGATCCAGTCGCATTCCTTCCTCATCGATTTTGTCGGTTACGGTGTCCTTCCAAAAACAAGCTTAATAAATGTCACTTTGTAATGGTATGCGGATTTTCCCTTAATGTTGATATTTTTCATCTTTTCATGAAAAAAGAACAAAAACCAATGAAGAAGGCTACTGTTGGATTCTACAGAAGAATTCGGAAGAATAGCGATTTGGGCTAGACGAATAGCGATTTCAATTTCGTTTTACTTCCGTGCTGTTGTGAGCACCGACCCTTCCCATTCGATGTCTTTCCATGAAAATCGTCTGTTTTGTGCGTTCTAAAGTCTGCTTAGATCACTCCGTGATCCAGAAATCGTGTCTTACTATTTTTTGTGAAAATGGTTTATACAAATGTTGAGTATAAATTATTTCCCCGCTAGCATTATTTTTTGCAATTCAATTTGAAAAATCCACTTGAACTGGGTGAATATGCTGATTGAGCACTCATTTGTAACACAGATTTTTTGTGGCGTTTCCACTTCCAAAGCCTTTTGGAAGTTGGATTCCAGTGGTGTCTGTCATCATTCTCTCGTCACCATTCGTGAACCTTGCTCATTAAATGAGCGACATAGCTATGTTTCGCTATGGATTGTTTGATACATTAAGTCGTAAGCGCTGAATATTTAGAAGGTGTGAGTGTTGAAATGTTATTCGGTGCTGTGCTAGGTAGGCAGTTCTGTTATACTGCGTAAGTCTGTTCATCGCGATCTCATCACTATAACCAGACCTGTAACAGAAGCAATACCCTACGTATAAATACCCTTGCACCAAAAACAGTTTAAAAAACAATTCATTTTATCCAAAAAATAGTTTCACTGACCGGCTCTGTTAAACTCCAGAAAAGGGTGGAAACTTTAGGGCTGCTTGCTTGAGTTTTTCTCGAAACTGATAGTTAGTTAAACAGCAACCTCTATGAGAGCTGCGTCTTGATGTATGAACAAAACCTACTTAAACTTTCTATTTCTTATCAAGTTTAGAACCATGGAAAGAAATTGAACCAGTCATGCGACAGCTTTTTACGATGTTCAAGGGCATTTTGAAAGAAAATCGTGCACAAGATAACACGCGATTGGATATGAACACACATCATATTGTCATGAGGAAGTGAAAATTTGACAGAATGTCGACATTTCTGCGAAACGGAGAAACAGTGAGGACGACAACGGGAAAAGTGGTTCTTTCTACTAGCGAAAATGTTCTCCAAAAAATCTTTGCGTTGCTATTTTTGAATAGAAATTGACTATTAAAGTATCTTCAATGTTATACCGAAGAAAACCTGCATGCTCCACGTTCGATTAGAAGTTTCTATCTCAATAATATCTGTGTTTGGATGGGCATATTTGAATTGTGGCGACGTTTCACACCAGTTTCATTAAACCGGTGAGTAAAAATATTAAATGGTTCAATACCGGAGCTCTCTTTAAGGTGAATAGTGGAAGCAGGGATACTCAGGAGGCACGTTCAAGATCGGTTATGTTCATTTAGATTTCGTCCCCATCCTTCCTCTCTTGAGTCTTGTACAGTCCTGGTTTATATTTTTGATCGCTTCATTACTATTTCTTCTTGCGTAGTTTTATCATAGCGCTGTAGTTCCACAACGACAAGAATCAAATCGTAATCTTTGTCGATTTTTTTCTATGAATAAATCCCTACTTTTAATCTCAGTAGTAGTACAAGTAAATAAGTGATGCTTGCCTTACGCCAGATAATCGCCTGCCTTAAAAACAAAATGGTCATTTAGAGGTCTACGTAATTGTCGTATAGTCCACCAACCATCGTTGAGTGATTGGATGACAACGCAGTCACACAATGGCGAAGGCTATTGCTGTGTGTGATAGTAGGAGATAACGACAATGGTGGCCATGAACCATCTCACTGCCACTGTAATCAACCATCGACCGCTGTGCGTGTTCCCCTCTACGCTCTCGTTCCGTTCGTCGTTCCATATCCAACTGTTGGAACCACGATTTCAGTTTTGATCCGCCGATCGTTTTTAAACTGTTAAATCTGTTGAGAATGAAATTTTTTGCCTTAAAATGGAAAATCTGTTTACCCAGTTTTTCTTCGGATGACTGATTTTCCAAAGTAGATTTTTTGAACTTACAATTTCTTCACTTTGTAAATAAGCGCCTGAAAGAGAAGTTATTAAAAACGAATCTCGTCTTCAAAATCTATTGATGGAGTTCATCATTATCACATTTTTTCATAAAACATTAGGTTTCTATCAGACAAAGTTTCCAGTAGAAATAGATGGAGACTTTCCGCGTTGGTTAGGTTTTGAGGAGACGATTAGAATGAGATGGTATGGCTGGGTTGACGTTGTTTTTTATAGTGAATGAATGAGTTCTTGGAATTTCTTTGCTAAATCAGTTTACAGGAGAAGACTTTAGGGAGCTTGTGAACCCCGTTTTTGTTCTTGTAAACTTGATAGCTTACGATTCATCGAGGAAAAAATGACCATGGTTAAAATATTTTGGACGAACCATTATTCTTGCTTTATCTTATTCTCTCCTTCTCCTTCTCGTGATTCCCTGCCTATTCACACTTCCAACTTATTTGAGTATAGACTCACCAAGACTTCCATCCCTACCGGTTCCAAAAATTGGTACCAGGCTTGTCTGAGAGGATGTCACCACTGACTCGACACATCGATCACCTCCAACGATGCTTAATGAAGTCGAATGCATGGCGCATGCCTCAGGGGATTGGTCCACGCCGAGAGCTTTATCCTCTTATCTGTCCGAATTTTTATTTCCTCATTACCCAGCATAAAAGATAAGAGGATAAAGCTGTCCGAGTTGATCAATCCCTGAGGGATGCGCCATGCATTCGACTTCATTAAGTATCGTTGGAGGTGACTGAATGCATAACTGGCGTTTACAATGACTCGCGGTGGCCTACCGATGTATTGAGCCAGTGCCGCTATTTTCCTAGACAAGTCTTGTACCAACTTGCCGATTCCGGAGGGATGGAAGACTTGGTGAGCCTTGCGCGCGCAGATCGATCCCACGCGTTTGTTCCAGGGCGCTTGAAACCACTGCGCCAGACACGCCCTTTTTTTTACGAAACGCACACTTGCTAATTGATTCCGACACATCATTCCGGATCGTTCGGTAGAGTTTTCGCAGGTGTCGCAGGATTAATAGACGAGTCCTAATAGTAGCGCTGCAAGCCCCTTGGATTTACAAATATCAAATAGTATAATTTCAATGAGGGCGCGTGTGGCGCAGTGGTTGGAGGCGCAACTGAGACACAAACATGGTACCGATCGCCGCGCCTATGGCTCACAAACCCATTCATCCCTCCGGGTTCGGCAAATTGGTACCAGACCTGTCTGGAAGGAAAGCAGCACTGGCTCGATACATCGGTAAGCCACCGCAAGTCATTGTGTAGGCCAGATATGCATTCAATCACCTCCAACGATACTTAATGAAGTCGAATGCATGGCACATCCCTCAGGGATTGATCAACACCGAAAGCTTTATCGTTTTAAGCATTATAATTTCAATGATGCTGAGATATTTGCAAATCTCCGGGCCGCAGGTGTCAGCGGTTGGGAACAAACGCGCTATTACCCTTTCCAGGGGGTAACGCGTTTACCACGACAGCATGCAGCTCCTTCGTTTCGCCTCCCATTAAGAAGAGTAGGCAGTTAATAAGAAGCTAAAATTGTGATTATAACTCCAACCTCAATTCAACTGGGTTCATTGCCGATTTGGGCCCACCAGATCTATCTCGATAACGGGTAATTGCTGATGACACTAATCGATAGAACTAGCTGAGAGATTTACCCGCATGGTGTGGTGGTGAACGCGTTAGTCCACGAAAAGGGCAATAGCGCCTTCGTTCCCTACCGCAGACACCTGCGTTCTGGAGTTTTGCAAATATCTCCGTATCATTGAAGTTATATTTTTTTTCGCAACTTACGCCCAATTAAAAAAAGTAGGCAGTAAACAAAAAGTTAAAATATCAGATAGCAGTTTTGGTGAAGAATTGCGAACGTCTGCTACTACTGTCTCGGCACGTAACAAAAAACCACTGTCACTGGGTCCTTAACACCTTCATTAAGAGAGAAATCGGCTGTTCTCAGGCTGACACGGGAGTCATACACACAAATCCACTATGTCAGTGATTGTGTGGTAGATGTGGATGAGCAAGCATTGACTGTCAGATAAATGAGGAATTTATTCTTCACATGCAAATTTGTTGCCAACTCATTAATTATCATTGCAGCTATTGAGGGACAAGAAGGACATGAAATAGTGAAGCTCAAAATGAAGAATCATTCTCGCTTCAGTGACTTCGTTTAAAAACAGTATCGCTTCCGATGACTGTAAAAGCCACCCAAGACAAAAATATTGGCCAGACTTTGAGCACAGCAAGTAATTATATCTTTAATCTTATAGTGCCACGCAATTAATCGATCCACTGTTCCAAAATTCGGCGATGCGCAATCGTAAATGATTTCCTTCTTCTGCTTCACGACGGCGAAAAATTTGACGATATTTGCGATATCTGAGATTCGGCTTCTCCATCCGACCTGTGAATTAGGTAGTCATGAAGCTCTTCGTTCACTGATAGTCTGGCGCGACTACACAGATTGTGGTAATGAAGGAGAAGTGCCCAATTCACTTCTTCATATCTTTTCTCCTTTCTTCCCTTTTTTTCATATTTCTTCATTTTTTATTGTATTCCCGAACATTAAATAACGACTTTTAGAAAATTTAGTTTCCAACTGGTTTCATATCTTTTCTAATGTTATGAATGGTTTACAACTTGTTTTACCGTGTTGAGTGATTTCGCTGAAATTGGATACCGCCTACAAACTGTTGAATGTTACGGTATTTCTAACGTAAATAACGAAATTCATTTTGGATTGCATTCGTATTTATTTTATATCCCACAAGAAAATTTTTCTTCTTTTTCAGAAACGTCATCGTATTTTTTTTTCTTTCTTCCCTCCGATAAGATGAACGATACTCAACTGAAAACTGTATCAGGAATGTTACGATTTCGATTCAGATTGGAACATTCCGCTATCCCCATCATTATTTTTTTCTCTATCAATTTCTCTTGAAATTATCCGATCAAGTCGACTACCACTATCAGCTTTGACGAGCTGTTCTTATAATCTGTACCACATTTTTGTTATAAAAATGAAATCATGAATACGTGGTTTCTATTCTTCAACGATACCATTCCTCTACAAATTTAGTATTGGAAAAAATTCTTGCTTTAAAAAACATCTCTCCATCCTTCTTGTAGACCTGAAAGTTCCTGAAATTTAAAGTTAGTAAAACTTGTCCCTAACGTTCTCTTTTCTGTTGTAACAACACTTGCGGTGAAAAACTGGTCACTTAAAGGCTGTGGAAAGCACTGACTTTTGCTTGTAGTGTTTCTTTTTTTTTATTTACATCGCATAAGATTGGTGATAATTGAAATCTGCACGTGTTTTTTTTCCAGCAAATAACAATTTACATGTTCCCGGTGACGGGTGATTGCTGATGGTAAAAGATCGATAGAACTAGCTGAGAGACAGGCGAAACGAAGGACCCGCATGGTGTGGTGGTGAAGGCGTTACTCCCCGGAAAGGACAGTAGCGCGTTCGTTCCCCACCGCAGAACCGCAGACACCTGCGCGTATATCTCAGCATCATCAAAAAGTTATATTTCGCAATAAATACCGTGCCGTTAAAAAGAGTAGGCAGTAAATAATAAGTTAAAAATTTGCATGTTATTTGTACTGGTTTAAAATCACTGGAAGATCTTTTACTACTGTCATTGTAGTTCACAAAAATTAGGTTCTTACTTCTCCTCTACATAGTTAAACTGATTTTATGCATAAAAAAATTAAGCCTTTGATGGTGATCTAAAAGACGAACACACAGAAAGAACGGCGAAATTTTTTGCAGAGGCATCGTCATCTTTGAATGTTTTTTAAGTAATGTGTTAGATGTTTGTGTTTGTTTGTCGTTGTTTTTATAGTTATTACTAATACTTTTGCTACTGTTGTTACTCTTAATAGTTATCATATTTATCCTTTGGGAATAACTGAACTATGTTGTTCCTATGCTCTTTATAAAAAGCACTTAAAATGTTCTGTCGCGATTCCCATTAATTCTGTACGCTTCTAATTCCGTGACGATGTACTCCATGACACGTTGTGTACACTGAACGATCTGTGGACAACGCAGAACGACGAACCAGTCGGTGATGCTACGGACGTTTTCTGTAGGTCACTTTGGGGTTTTTGGGGTGTGAGGTTACGGCGATGAGCATTCCACGGATGCGGAACGCGTTCTCGACGACGATCCAGTGCGCTCCGTCAGTGTTGTTGCGCTCGTTGCAGATTGATGTCATCAACAGTCGTTGTTCGTTCGTATGCGTTCCGTTGTTCTCTTAACACCTTCATCTATGATTCGAATTTTATCACTCCTCCATCTTACCGTGTAAAATGGCATTCTATAAAAGTTTTCATTCATACTACATTTGTAGTTACCTAAATACCAGCATGACTACGTTATCACCAGTATGTTAGTGCTGTAAAAATTCACATATCATTGTCATTTTGACAATATTGAAGCAAGTAGGCTAAGATAACGGATATTTTATCAAGTAAGTGCCCTGGTGATCTAACCGTAACCCTGGCTGTAGAGTGTTTTTCATTACAACAACTTTGGTATGTTTGATGAGCCTAAGCCATTCCAGTGAAAAAGGAAAATTAAAGTGGACCAAAATATCGGCCGAAGTGAAAATCTAATGTATCGTCGTGCGTAATTTTACGACGAGTAACAGAACTGTGATGTACTGTCCAGTTATGAATTACAAAAATACATTTTTTTCCCAAAATCCACAGAATATTAATTTCTTCAAGGGCTTTTATTCAGCGTTTTTCCATACTGTATTGTTGAGACTTGTTCAAAGTTCACATCAAGAAATATCCTGAAATTAATATGTAAGGGAATATCAATGTAATAAGATTGGAAGTGGCAATCTTAGGGTTACTGTACTTCCGTTATTCTCCTTTTCTGCACGGTTACCGTTTTCTTTACTAGTTAAAGTCGCACATAAGTAGTGTGCCAAAAACATTGTTTCTGTTCTTGTTCGCTGTCATCTATATGTGAATTAACTTAAAGTAAGACGTTAGTGAAAGAAAATGAGAACTCTCGTAATGCTTTCAAATAGTCTCTGTTTTTATGGTGAATTTCCCGAGATTATTTCTTGGTGGACAAGAATTTTCCTTCACATTTCCAAAATTTTTTAGTTGCCTAAATCACAAATCACATGCTTTACGGATTTTGTTGGCATCGCTGTTTTTTTAAAGCTTACAGTGCTATAATTCGCTCCATCAGCAGTTTAGTTCGTTCTTATCGACCGTAGCCACAGTCGTTCATCGGCATTCTATTAAATGGTATAGGATCCGGCACCGCGATACGATATTCTTAGATATATCGATTCATTTAGCCACACCCTTAACCTACCCGCAACTGGCTATATATATATATATATATATATATATATATATATATATATATATATATATATATATATATATATATATATATATATATATATATCCTCTTATCCTTCCTTTGTATGCATACATGTATATATATATGTTTATATATATATATATACATGTATATATGGACGTAAATTTACGTATATATGTGTATATATAGACCTTTTCCTATTTCTCCTTCTATACATATATGTTTGCAGGTCAAATTCGGAAGATTTTTTGCCATAAAAAAGCTGCATAAATCTTAGGTTACCCTATTGCTGTGAGACAATGACCACCATTGATTAATAGCATAACCCAAAATTACTCCTCAATCTCGTCTAGTAGATTTTAAATGGAAACAAAAAGGCGTACCCTCTATTTAGTGCAGTTTTTTAGCTATCTGATAACATCAAGGATATTGTTCATATGGGAAAAAAGCATGAAAACTAGAATCTATAAATAGTTACATCAATACTTGGAAAACCCATCTTCACTGGTTATGAGGGCTCCAGCATCATTTCGATTTCACTAGACATTTGCTGGTTTAGTCATCTTGGTTCCCTGGAGTCCCTAGCCCAGCCTAGCCGATGCCTTTCTCAGGTCGACACCACCCTTTGAGGCCACCGCTCTTGTGGATCAGAGGGAGATTTGCAACCATCCGATCGGTTTGATACAAGCACAATGGTGATTCCTGGCATTGGTTTACTCTTAGCTGAGCTTCAGAACGGGGACATTGCAGTCCTTCTCAGCTTTAAAGGGCCTGCAGGTGGAATGAATTCTTTCGCCGTATATCACACCCTAACACCCAGGAACACCTTCTAGCCAAAACGTGACAGCACACCGTCAGGTGGGCTATCTATGAATAGTTATCTATTTAAATTAGAAAAGAAGCCATTCCCCAATCATTTGCACCAGTATTTCTATACTGTGGCAGACAATCTGTCTACATATTAGCTATTCATCTATTGTACTGACTAGTGCCAACTTAGATGAGTACTAGCACTTCGCAGGGACGAATAGGCTCCTGGCTTTCCCATGGCGTGGTCGAAACAATAGGTGCAGTGCGGGTAGAGAGTGCATGACCTCGGTAACCACTGCGATCTTTTTTTCGGGTACTATGAAATAATCAATCAAAAATTATTTGAAACGAATAATTGTTGAGAGGGATTGTGAGCGCAATCACCGATGAGTAGAAACAGGCATTTTCTTTCTCAAAAAGAGTGAGGAAGTACTGTTTTTGCTACTGAGGGTCCCGTTGACATCTACAACTCTCAAAACAAAGTTTCTTGCAGTTATTTAAATATGTTCGGAACTCTAATTAACAATTATATGTTATGATTGGGCATTCAATGTGCTTCATGTCCTATATGGGTTTCACACAATTTTTTCTGCGAAAAATTTTGATCACTATATTTAGCTTTTTTATTTTCTGCCTTCAATACTTTTTATGGCAGGTTATTATTATGCGAAATACAACCACAAGATTGCTGAGATGTTTGCAAAACTCCGGACCGCAGGTGTTTGCGGTGGGGAACGAACGCGCTATTGTCCTTTACGGGGAGTAGCGCGTTCACCACCACACCATGCGGGTCCTTCGTTTCGCCTGTGTCTCAGCTAGTTCTATCGATCTGTGCCGTTCCCCACCGTAAACACCTGCGGTCCGGAGTTTTGCAATTATCTCAGCAATCTTGTGGTTGTATTTTAATTACTTTTTTAGAAACGATAAAAATTTCGAAATATCGGTCCCACTAATTTCGAATGGTTACAAACAATGCTGTCATGAGCGAGAATCTTCTAAATCTGAAGTAAGTTAATTCTATATTGATCTCATTTCTTCTTGCTTTGTTTATTGTTCGGTAAAGAGGTACAGTAGCCAAATTCCTATTGTAAAGTTCATCTTAGCAATTTTACAAGAAGTTTTGTGTTTTTTGACACCAGTTTTTTTTTGAAATTTGATATTTCTTTGAGTTTGTTTCTGAACCTTTTGAACTACAAGGTTTTTTTTGGAAAGGTCTTATTTTTGCCTAATAATATTTCGGTCGACCAGCAGTAGGTGGATCTGATAGGGAGTATCAGAAAAACAACTGTCGGCCGACTAATTGGCCCACTTCCTTTAACAGATCTTAACATTTTTTTTAATCATTCTAGGTTTTTTTTTCAATGAAAACTACTAATTCGGAGTTTTCTAAGAAAAATGGCGTTTTCATTAATGATGTTGGTGTTTTTCTTTCACCATAGAATTAAATAATCGATTCTATGTCATGGTGATTTTCTAGTGATATCAGTGAAATTAGCGTGCTTCAAGTCATCGAGGAGCGTTTTAACAATAAAAGAATCTATGTAAGTGCATTTTCTAGTTAACTATTTACGATAGTGAGCCTTTTTTTAAGAAGATGGAACATCTTGTTATTTTCCAGACTAATGTCGGTGATGTGCTGTTGGCCATAAATCCATACGAAAAGTACAGGATCTATGACTATTCGGTGGTTGCACAATATCAGCAATCAAATAAATATGCGTATGTGTTTGCAGTTCAATATAACTTTTCTCCAACATGAACTATAGATATTGATCCGCGTAGGAAAACGTTGAATGCGGAGCGACTGTCTTCAGTTCTAAGATACCAACGGATTTCATCGCTTAAGTTAAAACGCTGAGAATTATAGGATAAAAATAAGAAATATTCACATCGAATGCTTTTTTAGCCTTTGGATAACAACCGGTTTTGAAGCCTGGGACAACTTTCTAAAATGTTCTGCTTATAAAGCATGCTTTCAATGCTTTTGAATCTCTTTTTATTTCTTCGAGCTGTGTCTTTTTATGGAGTACACAACTAAAAAACGCAAGTTATCGAGTAGAATCCGTAATTCTGCGAAACCTAAGAATTAACGCACTAGTAAATTGCTTGCTGTAATCGTTCAACTTTTCCCGAATAATGATTAGAACGGGATAAAAAGTTATTGAATCTAGAGCAAGTTGCCAAAATGAGCAATGTGTACAGCTTTCAACATAGGAGATCTTTGAACACACTTGTCGAACTATTCACCAACTTTGCTAGATCAAGGCTATTTTCACATTTAGTAGTGATATGGACTTTCTATTTAGGCACATCTTCACTCCCGCTAGACGTGCTGTTGAGAACATCCGGAACGGTTCCAATTCTGAGACTATTGTTTTCAGGTAGAGTGGAATGAATATAGGTGTATCATTAGCGAGAGCATAGTATAAAGTCAAGTGACGCCAATATGCTCCACAGTCCACAGTATTTATGGGTAGAAACAGAAATGAGTGAGGTTACTGTGTTTCCAAAGATCAACACTTCCCCTTGAACCAGGTACCTTGCCCGTTATGCCCCGATTTTCCTTGGCATCACACACAAAACTGATCAGCATTCCATTTCTTGTTCAATTTAACATATTCTATTAATTTGACGGATTTTGATGCATCCACTGGTGGATGACCTTCACTATATTTTTGCCATTTACGCAAGATTTCTTTTCAAGAACCCCAGCATATCCGTGCTACAATTTCGCTTAAGTAGTAATTTTACTTGCAGAAATCACAAACTGTCGTACCGCTATATTAGCTCGAAATGAAATGAAATGTTCTCTTTAGTGGAAGATAAGACAGTTTTTCCCTTTTTTATAATTTGCCTAAGGAGAGGTTTTTCAGTGGCGAGTCGAACTCTGGAAAGTCGTTCAATGCGTTTCAGGTAATGAAATATCTAGTGACGTCACCCAATAGTAAAATCGATGTTAAACAGGTTTGCCTCGTTTTATGTCACTATTTTGATAATCAAGGCTCAATAGAAGCGTGTTGTTCCTAACAATTCTTTATCGTATATCTTATGCTGAGTTGCAAATACAGCTTGCCCGATTCTGCCACAAGAGCTGAACGGTACTAAGAGACAGCGTTCCAACTAGTTGAATATTAACAACATTGTTTCAATAAGCCGCTGTTCTCTTGAAGTAGACGCAATGTTTTTTGGCAGAATATTCTTATTAACATAATTTACTGCTGTTGATATTATCTTGAGATTGTCGTCATTTTTTTATTTACTGTCTACCCTTTTTAATGGCAAGGTATGCTGCGAAATAAAACTTCAATGATGGTGAGATATTTGCAAAACACCGGACCGCAGGTATCTGCGGTGGGGAACGAACGCCCTATTACTCTTTCCGGGAGTAACATGTTCACCAGCACACGATGCGTGTCCTTCGTTTCGCCTTCCTCTTTGCTGTGTTATTGCTCTGTAGATAGAGTGATATAGGAAGCGCATAGTGTGGTGGTGAACGCGTTGCGTTACCCCCTGGAAAGAGAAATTGATTGGTTCGGTCCACATAACAGACACCAGCGGTCTGGAGTTTCGCAAATATCTAAGTTTCATTGTAGTTGTATTTCGCTTAATACCCTGCCATGAAGAATACTTCGTGAGCTGTACAAAAATTTTCACTAACCAACATATCACCATTCTACAACGATATTAACATTGACGTCAAAAGAGGAGTTAGGCAAGGCGATACCATCTCACCAAAAATTATTTGCTGCCACCCTCCAGAACGTCATGCGAACATTGGAATGGGATAATATAGGAGTGAAAATCGATGGCGGCCAATTAGACCATCTTCGCTTTGCTGATGACATCGTCCTCATAACACCAAACATTAGCCAAGCGGAACGTATGCTTGCCGGCTTTGATAAAGCCTGTTGAAAGATTGGTCTTCGACTAAATCTCATAAAAACGATGTTCATGAAGAACGGATTGGTTTCTTATGCCCCATTCATGCTCAACGGAACAAATATCCCCGAATGCTCCAGTTATGTCTATCTAGGTCGGGAAATCAACATGTTGAACAACTTAGCTCCAGAGTTGAGCAGAAGGAGAAACGAACAGCTTAGGGACCTTTCAAGAGCATTGAGGATGTAGTGAAGAGAACGAAGAACGCCCGACTCCGTGCCCACCTTTTCGACTCAACGGTACTTCCTGCCCCTAAGGTATGCGTCAGAAACCTTGTCGATGCGTTAAGCAGGATGAAAAAATCACTTAGCGTTTTCGAACGCGCAGTCGAAAGGACGATGCTAGGGAGTATCCCATTTCACACAAGTAAGGGATGGGATCCGAAGCTTCGACCTGCGTCAACGATCAAAAGTCAAAGATGCCGTTCTCTACGCCTAACAGCCGAAGATATGGTGAGCCGGACACGTAATGCGTATAAATGACAACCGATGGACAAGAGCCGTTAGTGACTGGATTCCTCGGATTGTCAAACGTACTGCAGCAAGGCCACCGACCCGATGGTTAGAGTTCTTCACGAAGAGCTTAGAAAAAAAGATATGATGCTGGACGGGACCCTAGAGCGAGTAGAATACACTAGGGTACTCTTGCTCGCGACATGGGGAAATGGAAGATTTACTGGCGCTGGCTCGAGTCACTCGACGATCAACGGGAGGTGATACAGGTGATACTCTGCCATGAAAAAATTGTAGTAGGCAGCAAATAAAAGCTAACATTACGATTTCAACTACAGCTTCGTCTTAACTGGCTTCAGTGCTGATTTGGGCTTCTCAGATCAATCCCGTTGACCCGTTAGGTGATTGCTGATGGCACCGATCGGTAGAACTTGCTGAGAGACAGGCGAGACGAAGGACTAGTGTAGTGTAGTGGTGAACGCGTTAGCCCCCGGAAAGGTTGATGGCGCTTTCATCTCCACCACAGCAGCCTGCGATCCGGAGTTTTGCAAATATCTCAGCACCTTTATTGTTATCTTAACATTGTTTAACGTTATCACAATATCAGTCACTGTGTGCGATAACCCACATCTGGTCATATATATATATATTTATATATATATATTTATATATATATTATATATATATATTTATATATATATATATATATATATATATATATATAAATATATATATCGTTTTCATCACTCTGATAATAAATCTATCAACTTCTGCTGTGCATTGTATGGAAATGCTTTGTGGATCAATTTGAACTTTTCACTTAGGTCTAACATAATGACTATTAACAGATTGAAGCTATCAAGAACATCTTCAACAGCTTTGGTTGCGCTAAAACCACAAAAAATGACGATGCAACACGTTTTGGTTGTCATGTGGAATTCCTATACAAGAAGTAAGTGTGATAACTTTTGCGAAGATAATATTGTCTAATAAATTTGAAATAATTAATGACACCGAAAAACAGACATTTCAGAAATCACATCGTCGGATTGAACGTTCGTAATGCATTACCACTGGAAACAATTCGAGTTGTTTCGCAGAAACCGGGCGAACGTAATTTCAACGTGTTCTACGAATTATGTGCTGGCATGCCATCCGACGTCAAAGCCACCTACGGTATTCGTGAACAACAGAAATTCTTTTTATCTGTCACAGGTTAGTCTTATCACAAGAGTATAACATATTTCGATGGAGAATTTTTTTTACATCACCTGTCATCACATCTTCCGTGCGGATCCCGTCATTTCATGCGCTCGATTCTATTGCGTCGCCCTCATTCATCGTCCACAGTGGTCTTCGAAGATTTTACATGTTGTTTCAACTGATACTTGAGGATTTTGCCTTCTTTATAGATGTCGTATAGTGGTGCTGCAATCAGTTCTCCTTGCAATTTCGGAGATATCCGGGCTAGAGCGTCCCCACGTGGACTGGGGAAGGGCGTTGAAGCGGGAGTCGAACTAGAGCATTTGCTTCCTGATCGACGACGTCACTAACCTCTGTGCTATCCTCGCCCCCTTAGTAGAAACAATACTATTCAAAAACAAGGTTATTTTTAGCACACTTAACCGTAGACCTTTGGGAGAATATAGTGCGGTAGTAAGAGGTGCCCTGCGATACAGACGTAGTCTGCGGTTCGATCTCGCGTGCTATCGGCCCACCATCTCTTCCATCCCTCCGGGGTGGGCAACTTGGTACCAGACTTGTTTGGAAGGGTTGAAGCACTGACGCGATACATCGGCAGGGTACTGCGTGGAACTATGTGGGCAAGTTATGCACTAGATCGTCTGTAACGATGCTTGAAGATGTCGAATACACGACGTATCTCTCAAGGGCTTGATCGAGGACATAAGCTTCGTCTTTCTCCCTTTATTTGATTCTTTCAACATCAGTCGATTTCGTTCGAATCCCAGTAATGCGATTTGTGCCTATTTATCGTACTGTGGTGCTGTTTAATGAAAAGCATCTGAGCTCAAGGTATGCGACATGTTTCTAGAAGATGTTTGGCTAGCCCGATTTCGACATCATTCTTTGGCTCCATGACCAGTTCTCATCTGCAGGATCCACTTATTTTGACACCTCAAGTCTTTATGTTAAGATACGCTATAAAGCTCAAAAGGTCATTATTCTTGCTTTAACACGTATGCGACGTCGCCTAATTTGCATAATTGCCGTAATCGACGCCGAATTTCATGTCATTACGAATTTTCTGGTTTTTTTGATGACGAATGGTAGTATTTCGATGACTAGAAGACTCGATAGTTTAAGGAACAATGCAGAATTGTAGAAGATACTCTAACGCTATAAGGATATAGGCTCTATGTATTGTACTGTTTACTATATGTTGGCACATTTCCGTTTTTTGCATCCACCTCTCTAAACCATACATGGCGATAAGAACTGGAATAGTACAGCTTTTTCCCGCCCAACGCCCGCCACAATATCTATGCTGAGTAGGTAGGCGACTGATTTATAAGAGCTTTATGAAAACGGCTCATCGGCTTTGGGGAACACGAGCTCTTCTAAACGTTAGCCGATCTAATGTTTGGTAGCAACCTCGTGTTAGATTATCATTGAAATGAGGTACATTGTATGAAAACAGTTCTGTGTGCCAAAGTAAGCTAGCGAAGGCAAAATTAAATCTATGGAGGCTGCAACGTTCACGGTGCCCTCTACTAAATAATTCCTGTAGAATTCACGTCGCCGCGTAAGTGTTAATAATGCTTTTTGTAGTTTGTCATAGAGATAGCGTGATACCGTAATGCTATCCGTATTCGAGTCTTCGCATTCGTTTCTTGCTGACGACCTGAGCATTACTGAAGCGACAACATGTTTTCCTCTTGTCCGATGTTAAGGTTTATTCTCTTCAGTCGTACCATCGTACTCAGCGCACCTTCCCTCCCAACTGTTTACCACCTCATCGTGGCTGGGAGGTGTTCCTGTGTGTCGATCTGTGACGTACAGCTGGGGTATTCATCCCTCTGGCAGGATATCCCAGGCTGAAAAGGAATCCGGCGTTTCTATGAGGAAGCCCAGCTAAGAGTAAGCAAACACCAGGATCCGTCACCGTCCCGGTACCAAACTAGTCGCATGGAGGCAAATCTCCCTCTGACGCACAAGGGCAGCGACTGCATCTGGTGGTGATGGCCGGCAGACTTTGGCCTGGCTGACCTCGGGACTCAAGGTACAATAATGGCTAAACAAGCAAAACTCCGAAAAACGGTGATTATGATGTGGCCCGCACAACCACTGGGGATAGGCTTTCCAAGTATCCAAGTAAGGTAGTGCTTTTATTCACAGTTCACAGGCAGCTCGAAACCGTTAGTAGGTGGTATTGTTTCTATGAATGGCACATATAACGAACACATTTTAACCAGCCAGTGAAAAAAGTAGAATTACTACTGATCTTGAAATGTTCGTTTACTAAAGGAATTTTTTAGCGTGTCGCGGAATGTCAACGGTTATTGAGCACCAATGACACCAGGCGATTTTATATTTATATTGTTGTTGAGTGAGATGAACGTGTGAGAATGATATGAACACGAAAGTGATATTTGCAGGGCAAGGTCGGAAATATTGGTCAGGACGACTTCGACAAATTTGGACGACTTGATTCGTCACTGGAGATTGTCGGATTCTCCGACGAACAACGACAGACCATATACAAGATTCTAGCCACTATTTTGCATCTTGGAAACATGTATTTCAGGCAGCGAAGGGTGCGTTAGAATAATTCCTATGAATGAACTACCTCTTAGTGCCCTCGCATAGTTAAATATATTAATGGTCTGTTTGTTCAAATTCTTAAGGTATTAGTACTATTAATCGTGCCGCTATGACGCGTGTGGAGCAGTGGTCGAAGGCGTCCTACAACACACACGTGGAGTCGATCCCGGCGCTCATGGCCCACCAAGCCTTCCATCACGCGGGGTCGAAAAATTGGTATCAGGCTTGTCTGAGAGGATAGCAACACTGGCTGGATACATCGGTAGACCACCGCGAGTCATTGTAACGGCCTGATATGCATCCAGTCACCTTCAAACGATGTTTGATGAAGTCAAATATATTGCGCATCCCACAGTGATTGATGAACGTCGAGAGTTCTATCCTTTTTTTAATCATGCCGCTTAGTTATGTTTCAGAACGACGATAAATTATGGCGATTTCCTCGCAAAATCATAGAGGAGGTGGAGCATTTTCAGAAAACCTTGCTTTGTCTTGAATTTATTACCATCAATGTCGCGACATAAATTGTCACGAAGCCATTTTATATTGTAGTTTTTAGGAAAAGCATTGAAAATATCCACTTACAGAACATCCAAAGCGAATCTGACTATGTGGAAGTGGGAAATGATGTCGAATTGAAGTGGACTTCCTACTTACTTGACGTGGACATAAATCGCCTCGTTCCATGTTTCACACAAAAAAATTACAGTATGTTTGTGTATTGTGACCCATGAAGCCTCATAGATTGTTAATTTCATCAATGTAGTCTTGTTAATCATCGAGTTAATTGAATTGTTATCAATAACTCTTCTTACTCCTCTCTGATGCATGCGAGTGTTGGCTAGTGGAGGAGGTACACTGTGGTTCAGCACACCTGAAAGCCGTCATATTTCTCGCATTTGACTATCAATTGACTATTCATTGTGTTTAGTGTGAGGGATTTCACGGGCACCTCTTGAGACTTTTTGTTTTATGGCTGGGTTTACTCACGGATGACTTTTCAACCTCTACCGGTATGGATGTAGTGCTTAATTTCTTTTGCGATCTCAAACTGGTTATGTGCTTCTCGGCGACCTTATTTAAGTGCCGGATTAGATCCGTATAAACGTACTCAGCACTCCATTGATTGTTAAGAGTACGTGTGTATGGAAGGGTAAAAGCACATGCAGCGTTGCTGATAGAGCGAGAACATTACATGAATCACCTGTGTATCTCAGTTGGTTCACGCTTACTTTTCTGCAATTTCAAGCGCTAAAGAGACTGGGTCAGCCCAATGTGGCTTCACGATTAAGCGGTTTGAGAGCCTTAATTTAAAGGGAGCCTTAAAATTCACTTGATCATGTTTTTACAATATTGGATAGCAGATATGTATTTTGTGTACCACTGTATAACAGATATGTAATTTTTTGTACTTCATATGTTTAGTGAGTGAAATGCGAATTAGGAAAACGGCAAATGAAATGATTTCGACATACTTCAGAAAACGGATGAGGGTCTTGCGAAAACAGCATGTAACATGAGTCAAGCTCTTGATACCCGAGATGCTGTAGCCATGACTCTCTACGAAGTACTGTTCAGTTGGATTGTGAATAGGATCTCGTCACATTTCAAGTGTGCTGACCATAATGCCGTTATCAGCGTCATTGACTGTTATGGTATTGAGGCAAGTTGTTCAGATGATGTAATTCGTAACCCACAACAGAAGTGTTCACTTCAGCGCTATAACAACAATGGCTTGGAACAACTACTGATTAACACCGTTAATGAGAAGTTGGAGAACGCTTTCATAAAGCAAACGTTTCTAAATGAAGTGGCGAACTATGCTAGTGAAGGCCTGACATTCGACTGGAAGGTAATGCAAATATTATCTCATTAAAAGGGCAAAAACAGGGAAGACGCAAAGGTGGGAGAAAAAAAATGTATCGTGCCATATTGGTTTTCGCTTTTGATTAAATGGATATAAAGGATGAAGGATAAAGCTCTCGGCGTTGATCAATCCTTGAGGGATGCGCCATGCATTCGACTTCACTAAGTATCGTTGGAGATGACTGGATTCATATCTTGCCTTTACAATGACTAGCGGTGGCATACAGATGTATCAAGCCAACGCTGCTATCCTTCCAGACAAGTTTGCTAGCAATTTGCCGACCCCTGGAGGGATGGAAGATTTGGTGGGCCATGGGCGCGGGATGGATTCCACGTGTGTGTCTCAGTGGCGTCTCCAACCACTGCGCTACACGCGCCCTTAATTGGATATGGTCTAATATTTCCCACCCATTGAAATTCTGTCTATCGATAGAAGTTTTGTAAAGAAAACATGGAATAAAACTGATCACGGGACGAGTTTATTGTTTGGAGTACTTCGCATCGCTTTATGTCACCAAAACATTTTACGACATTCTCTTTCAAATCCTCTGCTATGCAGTTTATGGCAATTTACGCTTATACTTTTTATTACACTTTTATTCCATACTTGGAAACCTGGAAACAGGACTTCAACTAATCGTGTGAACTACACCACAATCTTTATTTGTTATGCAACTTCACAAGGGCGCACGTGGTGCAGTGCTCGGAGTTGCCCTACAATACACATGGGATCGATTCCCGATGCCCAGGTCCACCAAGCCTTCCATCCCTCCAGGTTCGGCAAATTGGTACCAAACTTGCCTGGGAGGAAAAGCAGACTAACTCGATACATCGGTAGGCCACCGCGAGTCATTGTAAAGGCCAGATATGCATTCAATCACCTCCAAACGATGCTTAGTGGAGTCGAATTCATGGCGCATCCCTAAGGGATTGATCAACGCCGAGCTTTGAGCAACATACAGGGCTATTAAGCTTTCTATGTTGCTTCGCAACTGAAAATCATGAAAACAACCTGCTTCCTTCATGGATAAGTCTCATGAGTACCACTGGACGACCCACAACATCGCATCCAGTTGTTAGCATACCAGTCCGGCGTTAAGTAGAATTTTGTTCGCTCTTCTTCGAAGTGGTCGTTCTCGACGACGATTGATTTCGTTTCGTCACAGCCCTTCTCTGTTTTTCTGAGGACCTAACCTAGGAAGTCTAAACCGTAGTGGGCGCCGGCTGTATTTCAACTTGGACGTCGCTAGGCTGATAATGCGCAAAATCCTCTACGAATGTGAGATGTTAGCCTTAGTCGCACCTAGAGCCACCGGAACGACCTCGCGATCAAATAAACAAGCAGGCGCGGTCACTTGCCTTCGTTACTGATACCTTTTCTTTTGAGGTAACAAATGAAATGAAGCAGTAGGCAGTGTTCATAGTTTAACACGGACGTCTTGTTTTCTTTGCAGCGGTAACAGTAACCTCCTCCTCAAAACAAGTTTTGTCGCCTCTCACTGGTTTATCGCCTTTTGGCGACATGTAGGGAGATGTCCATTCTGCAGAATACTATAGCTGAAGTGCAAGTTCGATTTCATTGAAACCTGAGACAGTCGTGTGCCACAGCTTTTCAGCACCAACACCACACGTAGTCATAAGTGTTCTAGGTCAGGCAATTTGCTTTTTTTCTGACTGTATGTACACCACTCCGAAGACGATAGAAGTCCGTGAGTTTTAGTTTGGCTTTAGTTATGACACCGGATGGAAATGTGGGACCCTTTTCCAACCAACATTATTCTGCCTTTGAGACGACGTAGTTTTTTCGTGACACTATATATCTACAATCATCTACTAACCAAATCAAGGCCCTAAAAGGGTGCTGATACAGGTAAAACTTTTCTCTGTCGGTTTTCAGTAGCTCTAGCTTTTCAGATCCCATCGACGTTGGAAAATGACAAAGTTATTGATTTGCTATGCAGAAAACCAAATGGCCTCCTACATCTTATCAATGATGAATGCAAATTTCCCAAGGTGTGCACTATTTTGTACTCTGCATTGGTATTTCTCAAAGTAAATAACTCCATATTTTTACGACAAAATATTTTTTACGGCAGCATCTTTTGCAAGACCTACTTTACTTTTATACATCTGTAGACGTCTGACGAGTCATATCTTCGGCACTGCAATCTCAACCATTTGGATAAAAACGTTTACGGAAAGGTATTTACTAGTTTTTTTCTTTGTTTAAGTAGTTTTTCCTTCACATTTTAGAAACAACTCAGAAATACTCTGTTTGAGGCTAAAAATAAGGATAAACAACAGTTGTCGATCCGACATTCATTCGGCACGACATGGTATAACGTCCACGGTTTTGTACAACGAAACAGACGTTCTCTACCCAGTCAAATTGCCAGTGTTCTGTCCAAGAGCCAAAACACGGTGAGTGCTACAAGCTAATGTTATGCTGACAATGCTGGTCTCTATGTTATGCTATGTGTTGGGAGCGGTAAATCTTGCCTGGCAATCAATAACTTATAAATGGTTCCGAAGCCTGCTTCATCCTTGACAGATTATCTGTGATGAAAAGATATATGCAGCTCAGTTCAGCACTTTTTAAACAGTTTTTTCTCGTAATTATTTGCTTCTGTTACTAAGCAGTCAATAAGTCAAAAGATGGATCTTGCTATGTACTTTGTCATTTCTGTCTCCCTTCTTCCTCTGTGTCTGTCTACAATGTACAATAAAAATGTTTACATATTTGGTACGGTCATCCAAGCTCAAAAGAAGTGTGACAATCTTGTGATGTCGACCTGTGAAAGTCCTAGCCCTTCTATTTGGGTATTATTTGGAACAGCTAGGTACGCATCGTTGAGAAACCAATACAATGCGTGCAGTCTAACTATACAAAGAATGTGATGAGGTTAACGAGATTTTTCATGCGGAAGGAACACTTAACTTTGAAATAAGTTTATGGCCCTCATGAGTTCTATAAATATATTTATGGATAATCGTCGGACCACTGTGGTTTATGGGACGATAATGTTCAGCTGCACTGAATTTAAAATCGAAATGTTTACGACTTTATGGAGTTCTATCCACTATTTTCAGGTGATTTCTATGTTATTTCGATCAATCGCAGGAGATCGAGAGAATGCCGACTACACTGTGTATGCCGCAAATCAATTCAATGCAAGCTCAACTGCGCTGATTGAAAAAATCCTTAGGTGATTACATCTTTCAATGAATGACAACATTCCCGCATAAACCTTCACCAACGAATCTGTAAACGACCACCGGTGATGGTAAATGGTATCTGTGTCGTTAAGGACGCGTGTGGCGCAGTGGTCGGTGGCGGCCCTGCAATAGACACAGGATCGTTCCCCGAACCCCAAGCCCACCAAGCCCTCCATCCCTCCGAGATCAGCAAATTGGTACCAGACTTTTCTGGGAGGATAGCAGCACTGGCTCGATACGTCGCTAGGCCACCACGAGTCATTGTAAAGCCAGCTATGCATCCAGTCACCGCCAGACGATGCTTAGTGAATTTTAACTTATTATTTACTGCCTACTCTTTTTAACGGCAAGGCATATATTGCGAAAGATAACTTTAATGATGCTGAGATATTTGCAAAACTCGGACTGCAGGTGTCTATGGTGGGGAACGAACGCGGTATCACTCTTTCCGCAGGCTAATGCTCACCACCCCACCATGCTGGTCCTTTCAGCTTTCGCCTGTCTCTCAGCTAGTTCTATTGATCTTGCCATCAGCAATCACCCGTCAGCGGGATTGATCTGGGAGCCAAATCGGCAACGAACCCAGTTAGCTGAGGCTGCAGCTATAATCACAATTTTGACTTATTTTATACCCCTGCCGTTAAAAAGATTAGGCAATTAATAATAAGTCAAAATTGTGATTATAACTGCAGCCCTCAGCTTAATTGGGTTCGTTGCCGATTTGAGCCCCCCAGATCAATCCTGCTGACGGGTGATTGCTGATGGCAAAAGATCAATAGAACTAGCTGAGAGACAGGCAGAAACGAAGGACCCGCATGGTGTGGTGGTGAGCGCGCTACTCCCCGGAAAGGACAACAGCGCGTTCGTTCCCCACCGTAGACACCTGCGGTCCGGAGTTTTGCAAATATCTCAGCATCATTAAAGTTATAGATGCTTAGTGAAGTTGAATGCATGGCGCATGCCTCAGAGATTGATCAATGTCGAGAACTTTATCCTTTTTTTTTATCCTTTATGTGTCGTTGGCATTTTGTTCTAAATATTCAAGCACATGATCCACAACGGTTTCTCACTTTTATGACCATGTCTACACAATGTCTAATACTCTAGTGGAAGATCTACCAAATCTGGTGTTTGCAGTAGTCAGTCACACTTCGTTCGCTGCCTGAAATCAAACAACGAGACGTCGTCCGGCCAGCCTCGACCCAGCAACATTGGCTCGTCAGCTAAAGGCTTTCTCTGTCCTGGAAACGCTACACTTTCGACAAATAGGATTTCCATTACGAATTCCATTTAAGCGATTCACGCAGAGGTATTTTAATACTGTGACAATTTGTTGGTCATAGAGCAATCGACTAGCCGAACAACGGCTACCGCAAGCGAATCACTCGTACGCCTTTTCTTCTTCATCTAGTTGTATACTTTTTTGACTTTTAAATTAATGCCATAAAAGTTTTGTATTTCCTAAGTTTGTGGCTGATTCTTAATTATTGCCTGGGGTCTATGGTCTGCCCCAGATTCATCCAAGTATCTGTATTTGTTATTCCTTTCGGTTGGCTAGTGCATCTTAGCCATGAATTGTTTTCAGAGGAAAAACTGTAGCTTTTAATAGATCTCTCCTAATTTATGATTTCTCTACATCTTTTGTGATTTTCGTCAGTCGCTTCCGAGAACGATAGCATTGAGTCGAAAACGTTCCAATTTCAAAATCTTATTTGTAAGAAAATGTTCAGAATATTCCCATCCCTGGAATGGTTTTGTGACGTTGTCGAATTCGACTACTGTCACATGGGAAACTCTTGGATTATTGATGGTATTAAAGAAATTCACTCAACAGCTAGGAATCTTGTCGCTGTTTGTTCGTATCCGGAGGCGCGGTTTCTCATCGTGAGAAGGCTAGGCACAGTGCTAACTAAATCAATAAGTATTAATCGAACGAGGACAGAGATAAATGAAATTTTAATCCATTCGAACTAGGCTTATTAGAAAACAAAAGAGTATTTGTTACCCGAAAAATAATAAGTATCACCATGGAATAATGTCACATTACTAACTTATAGCTTCAGAGGTTTTTTCTTCTGACCTGGCTTTTATTCTTTTCAGTTACCGCTGCCTTTTGCCGTCTGAAATTGCTCTTTGTCAGAATCAGAAAGAAATTATTGTTGATATTCTTGATGGACAAGGTGTCAACTTTGCGAATGAGTTTCGAATTGGTAAGTGATCTTTAATGAA
Organism: Angiostrongylus vasorum; assembly: GCA_018806985.1. NCBI lineage: Eukaryota > Metazoa > Nematoda > Chromadorea > Rhabditida > Metastrongylidae > Angiostrongylus > Angiostrongylus vasorum. Next base: position 751,608 of record JADANN010000115.1, on the reverse strand, counting down.
TTTTTTTTGTTCGCACTTTTGCATCTCATTAATGGGGATATTGTATAACGTTTCCAGGGACCAACTACGTATTCCTGCGTGATCGACTTGCCGATCAACTGCAGACGACTTCCGAAAGAATCCAACGCGATGCGGCATGCGTCATTCAGAAGACAATTCGTATGTACGTAGTGAGAAAGAGATACCTTCGTAAACGCAATGCCGTAGTTCGGATTCAGGCCGGAGTTCGAGGTTGGAAAGCGAGGTGATTCTTGTCTTAATATAGATGCTTTTTTATTAACGCAGTTATTTTCACACTATTCGAAACATACGTGAAATAGAGCAATGCTGCGAGCTGTGTACAAGCTTGTGAATTTTTCAAGAGCAAAATGTTCCAAAATTATGACAACGTTAGTTCAACTTTGTTTATTATTCCTTCTAACGTAATTTTACTACGGATCCCCCTCGTCGAGTTTAACTCATGCGGGTTAGTCGCAAGCTAACGTGGCGCGTTCCTAGGTGATGGGTAGTGGGTTAGTCGCAGACCAAAAGCGACCTACGACCTAATGGTTCGCTGAGGAGCAGGTGAGTCTAGGGCATGGACTCGTTTTTCCTGTTGCACCGATGTGGCACGTACCTTCTCTGTTTACGACGACATATTTATGCACGCATGTTTGTGTTCTCGTTTATTGGCATTGTATTTTACGACTCAATTCTGCCAAAAAGCTGGAATCAATTGGCACGGAAGTAAATGGAAGGCTGCTAGGAGTGGCCACCAACAAATAAACTCCCCATTTACTCTGAGAGACACTGGTAACCTACCCACGAGGATATCTACCCCCACTTTCAGAGCTCAACAAACCCCTATATGGGTGTGAAAAGGGTAAGCACAGCAAAATAAACAGGCCTCATTCTACTGATCCCGAAAGTAAGATGAGTACGGAAAGGGTGTTAAAATGTGAAGGCCGTTCTAGGCTGCCTAAATCTCGAAAGACTAATATGATGATTTGTACCTACAATGCACGCTTACTTGCATCTAAATCCTCGATGGAGGATATGATCATGCAGGCAAGAAGGATGAAGCACGACGTCACCACACTGGCTTACGAGGAAAAGGAGCACCCCATTCAACGTTGTCTTTGACACCAGAGAAGAAGTGTTGCTCTGCAACATGTGAGAGTTGGCAGCGTCGGCGCTGTCATCAGTACGAGTTTGTTCATAAACATAATCCATTCGAACGACTAAAAACCCGAATTGGACGTTTACAGTAAAAGATATGTTGATCATTACCGGCTTTGACAATATTCCCCGTCTACTCACCGACATCAAGCTATGATGAAGAAAAGTCGAAGCTCTCTGCATGGACCTGGAGAATTTCTACAGAGAAAATTATACATTATTATGGGTCATAATTGGAAATTTAGGGTTCTGAACTGAGAGGAAGATCTAAAAAGCGGCACATTAGGTCTTACGGATTAAAATGCAAGAAGCAGGATTAACGGCTGCCTGAGTTTATCATGACGACCAAGATAATCCATGGTAACTGGTAATTCTAGAACCCAAACTGGCAATGCTGGACATAGAAGTCTTCCAACGGGGAGCATCGTAGCGAAATAGACCACTTCATAATAAATCGAAAGTTTTCCCTCATCGATCTCGCTGTTGTCCCAAAATTTTGCACGGGATAAGGCCGTTGCGTTCTTCCTAGATTTGGTTTTTCACGGAAAAGGAAGAAGCCGCTAAATTCAAAAAACCGAAGTCCCAGAACCACCACAAACTGGGACGTATTCAATTCATTAGTCGGCTGTTGGGAAAGATGCCGCTGTCGATAACATCAACGAAGAATACGATCGGCTCATTTAACATCTTCACATTAGGCCATGGAAGCTGAGAGTTCTGAAGTCACCAAGAGACGTCTGCCTCCAGAAACACTCGAGCTGAAACGCCGGCGTGTCATCGCACGAGCTCCAAGCAGCCGCTAACTCACGTCTGAACTTGCAAAACAGTGCTAGAAGAAGATGTTAAAGAGAGAACAGCAGCAGCTATGGGCAAAGCTGCAAGGGTTGGAAAAAAGCATTTGCAAAGCTCACCGAAGCTTTACCTATCACAAAGCCATGACAATTGCACTCTGACGTCCGGACAGGACAGTTACAGCTTCCAGAAAGGGAATAGAAGAAATCTTTCACCATTACTACTCGGATTTCTTCAATACCTATGTCTTGCTGCCTTCTTGCCAAATAAAGGAGGATGGATATGTCGTTCCGCCAATTCTCTGTTTCAGAAATTGAATTTGACATGCTTTTTCGTCGCTTAGGAATCAGGCAGCACTTAGTCTAGAAATGATAAGATGTGAACACCTGAAGAGCCTTATGCCAGTGCTCACAAATCACTGACCCGTCTGTTCACACGTTACCTGCCAGAGTGCAAGATTTCTACTCAGTGGAAGACCAGAAAGACTAGGTCATTTCCCAAAAAACGTGGTCTGTCCGGTATCGGTAACTAACACCCAATCTGCTTGCTGTGCATCGCCTACAAAAACTTCGTTAGCGTCATCCTGAAGACGATTGACATAGGACTGGATGAAGGAGGACCATGTCAGCAAGCAGGGTTTCGAGAACGTTTCACTACGATGGACCACATCCACACGATAACAACACTCACTGAAGTATCGCGGGAGGTCAAAAGACCGCTCTGTCTCACTTTCACCGATTTAAAAAGGCTTTTAACTCAGTTGAGATAGAAGCAGCAATGGAAGCACTGGGCAGCCAGGGCGTACAAACTTTCTATATTAAGATTCTCCATGATCTATATAAAACTTCCACAACAAAAACACCATCATTTTATGAAGTTATTAACATCGACATCAAAAGAGATGTAAGGAAATACGATACCACCTCGTCAAAATTACTGCACACTCGAGAACATCATGCGAGCATCTGAGGGGAAAAAACACGAGTGTAAATTTCCATAGTCGGCAATTACATCATCCTCAATTCGCTGTTTACACCGTTCGCAAAAGATCGAGCATTAGCCAGACGTAACGAGTGCTTGTCGACCGTGGTAACATCTGTGGAAAGATTGTTCTCCAACTAAATCTCACAAAAAACGATGTTAATGAGGAATTGATGGATGGCTCTCTTGTGCTGTATTCACACATAAAGGTTCTGTTGCCTCCGATTTCTCCATTTACGTGTATCTAGGTCGAGAAATCAACGTCACGAACGATATCGCTCCAGTGTTGAGTATGAGGAAGGCAGCGGCTTTGGGAGCATTCAAGAGCATCGAAGATGTTGCGCAGAAAAACAGAGAACATCCGACTCCGCGCCAACCTTTCCACTTTACGATTCTCCTTGTTTGGCGTATCCGCCAGAAAACTAGTGGCTATGTAAGGAGTATAAAAGACCACTCAGAGTTATAGAACGCGCAGTCGAAGAGGCGATGCTAGAGATATCTCCTATCACGCAAGTGAGGAAAGAGATCAGAAGCTCCGATCTACGTCAACAATCAGAAAATCGAAAACGCAGTTCACTAAACGAAACTGTAGAAGATAAGCTGGCTCGGACAACTAATGCGTATGAACGACAGCCGATGGATAAGGGTTGTTAGGTAGTAACTGTGTATTCTCCAAGAAGTCAAGAGTACTGCAGGAAGACCATCGATCTAAATGTCACAGTTCTTCACGGTAATCCTAGAAAAATTATGCGATACTGAGCCTTTTGGGCTGATCTTGCACGCTCTGGGGAAAAATGGAAGATTATCCGGCACCCGCTCGAGTTACTCGACGATCAACGGGAAAAACAAGTAATGTAGGTGACCGGTAAACGTAATTTTGATCGTCTAATCTTAGTTTTCTTCTACAACCTAACAGTTTCGTTAATTACGAATTGCGTTTAACAGCTATACGTAGTCATGAGCGTAGTCTTCTATCTACTATAACGTTCTCTTTTATTGGTGCTTGCAATTCTGTGGCGAATCATATTCGTATTCCTACTTTCAGGAAAGAGTCCTGTATTCTTCGTGAGCAGACTTTCAAGAAACTAAGCAGTGAAACAAAACTGAACCATCGCCTAAGCGTATATCACGAAGCGCTCATGAGTGGACATTCCAATCAGAAGTGCTCATCAGCGTTACTTGGTTGTTTCGACCTCAAGAGTATGACATGTAAAGAGATTGGAAACTCACTGAAACGATCGAAGCCAATGGCTAACAATATAAAAACTACCACGGACTATCTACCCGTAAAATTGAAAAGTCACGTGGATACAGTCGAACCCGTGTCAATCGAGGAATTTGCAGTAGAGAATTTCAAGGTTTTTTGCTGTTTATTAATTGTAGTTATGTAATCAGTCATTATTAAGGTGTACCATTAGGCTTATTTTTAGTATTAATTATTGTGAATTGATCTTTTCTTCCTGAGAAGACATGACGTTGTTAACTATAAAATTTATATAGTACTGGCTAGTGTTTCAGTGGTTTCGCCTTCTTCGGAGCTTGGAAAGCTCAAATTGACACGTAAACTACTCATCCAAACATATTCATACCCCAGCAGAAAAACTCAATGCCTAAATTTTAGTCTCAGGTTAAACAGCTTCTTTTAAGTATTCACCACTTTGCGTCGTTTTCCTGTTCAGCAGTCGCGAGGTTGTTATACAGCATACATTTACTTGTATAGAAAAATGTAATACAATACAACAGTAGCTGACGTTTTCATATTCCTATGCCGAAGTTAGAAGAAAGTCGATCCTGAGAACTATTCATCACTTTCTTTTCTATATGTCTTCCAGTTGTTGACGGAAACAGAGTCGTACATGGCTGAGGAATGAGTGTGATCCAGGTCTACAAATCACCCTGAGGTATGGGTCGACACGCACGTAATTACAAGGCCGCGGTTCATCTTTAAAATTTTAGAATTTACCTAAAATTGCAGTAGAGTTTTCCCACGCTGATGTTTTCGATTCCTACGTCAGTATAGTGGCTTTTAGGGACTAGATTATCTCTTGTGCTCTATGTGTGTCTAGTTTTGTTTTTCTTTAAGTATAAAAAAAGCTTTGGAAACTTAGGACAAAATATAGAACATTCTGATGTAAAAGTCAGCGTTCTCGCCCAGAAGCATAAAATGTCAGCATGCAAAAACTACTGAATTTGAATAAATTCCAATAGTGACCTACAAAGAGGATCGCCTTGTCACCGCACATACCCTGGCCTCATACCTCAGGCTAACCTTTTTGACCTGAGCCAGCAGATTCCTTCGTCATGTTGGGCGCTGTGCGACTGGTATCCTTCGATAAATGGAATTCCTATGAAGAGGAAAATGGTGAGTGTTTAAAAGAAGCTATTTACTATACAAATGAAATTCAGGTATTGGGATTTTCTGTTGGGATTACGAAAGCGTTTGGCTGAGTAGTTTGCGTGTAAAAATTTGGGCTTTTTAAGCTCTCGAAAAAAGTGAAACCGTCGAAACCAATGGAATGTTGAATAAATCGTTTTCTTAACAACTTTGTCTTTGCTCAAGAAGAAAACCTTAACTTATAGTGCAATGTCGAGGTTAACAGAAAGTCGGTTTTTGGAAATTTGCTGTGGCCATTATTATTATATATTATTATTATTATTATTATTATTATTATTATTATTATTATTATTATTATTATTATATATATCATTGTTATTACTATTATTGTTGTTATTGTTATTAACACCATTATTATTATTAATGACGTTTAAGCATAATTTGGACTCTTGAAATGCCAACGAACTTGGTTCTACTTTGTTGTGTTTTATCATAGTGATTAATTTATACAGTGCACTTTATCGATGGTGAATCTGTGGTATGTTAAGGGACATCTTCTCGAGCCCAGACGGGAACCGATTCTGACACCATTTTTACACAAGGGATGCGATACCGATTTTCGGCTTTCATTGGAGATCTTCAAGGTAGTGCTGAAGTATATGTACGATCAGACTTTGAGCAGGGAACAACTAGATGATCTTGGCCGATATATTGTAAAGCAGGTAAGGATTATTTGTACTAGTTGTATGATGCATTATTGTTAAGATTACTTCTATCACTTTTGAGCAGCGCATTAGGATGTGAGCAATAATTCTGATTGCCAACGTTGTCACAAGTCGTTTCCAACTGGATGGATTTAAAGTGTACAGAGCTTCTTTTTTCAATAGTACGTTGGAACTGGGGTGGAACGCGGAATTTAATAGTGTAAATTGGGGATGAATTGGAAGAATAGGAGAAGGTGGCAATGAGTGAAACTAGATATGCAGATAGACTAAATACAACAGTTTTGGCACTGTTTATTAACTTGGTAAGAGATTGCTTGAAGATGCTCAAATCTGTTGAACAAAGGTTGAAATTTGCATGTTGGCTCAAAGCGTACTGACTCCACCGTTGTTTCTGTTCTCCACTTGAAATTATTGGTTGAGTAATGTTCTTAAGATTATTTTATTTGACTTGAAACTTTGTAATAACCCAGGGTATCGAAAATCCATGTCAACGAGACGAGATATTTGTGCAGTTGTGCAATCAAATCCACCGTAACCCTGATAAAGAAGCTCAGTCAAGATGTTGTCGATTATTGTTGCATGCAGTCGGGACATTCGCTCCCACAAAAATGGTACTTCCGATGTTAATCAGGTAATGGCTAACTTGTTTTCCATGCTATTTATTTGCCTGTTTAGAGGATGCACCATAGGGGAGCTTGTGCTTAATAAAACCCATGAAGAGAAATGATATGCAAAAAGGTAACAGAAAACCATATGAGTACAACGACGAATCAGTTTGAAAGAACACTTTCAGTTCATTTTAAGTGAATCTTTCTTTGCTTTTAAGTATTAAATATCTTCTCTTTTGCAGCTTCTGTAGGCAACAACGATCGTCTCTCCAAACACAACTACTGAATACTGTTGCGAGACGAATGACTATTCCCAACTATGAGGTATTTCAAAGGTCGATTTTGATTAAACTTTCTTTTCGAGCAGTAGATTTTAGCGTTACTAAGAACCGTTCTTGATGAGCTTATATAAACATTTTAACACACTGCAATTCTTACTGCCTAAAATTTCGGCGGCTTCGCCTTATTCGCAGACTTTTCTTTTCCCTTTTATTTTGGGATTGAGACCATCTTTATAGTATTCACATGGAATATTAATGACGCGGTTGAGGAAGTAGCGAAGCCACTTGATTTTTAATTTCAGATAACATAAGTAATGATAAGACCTCGTCTCAGCACTGGTTAGTTCTTATGAACAGAATAACTTTACGAAACATTTATCCGTTTATTCGCTTTCAGTGTGCATAGACATCTATTTTCTATGCGATACAATGTGATATATTTGTTGCCGTCATTTTATCTTTTTGATGGACTGGATTAGCGGGAAACTATTCCACTACTTCCATGTTTTCTGTGCTTTTCTTGCAAACCTAGGTTAATGAGTGCCCAAGAACTGCTTGGGTCTTGACAGATCGCCGCTATTGGCAAAGTGCTTGGCGCTTGAGCAACTTTTCAAAGCTGGAAAAGAGCGGTAGTGAAACGGCGCAAGGGCCGAGCAGAACATACAGGTGTGTGAGCTCGCAAGTGGTCGCGCTTAAATCTCTTCCAGTTGGCATCGTGGTTGCCCGTCATAGGTGAAGCAGCGCGACCATGATCTCCCTGAGACTCGAGGTTCTGTCACCAACATCAAAGTGCGAAAGCCAGCAGAACACGCTGAAGTCGTGCGTTCTTTAAGTTTCTTTCATAGTTCGTTGAAACATTTTCGAACATAGAGAAGGGAATTTTTTACAAGGTTAGTGCGCTAATTTTCCGTCAACGCGCTCTAATAAGGGTTAAATCATAGTTTCCTAGTAACTATGGTAAACTTAAGATAAAAAGTTGTTTTGCCGTCACAGATTGCTCGTCTGCTACCAGCATCTGTTCTTGAGATGAGAGCTATTTACAATCTTCGCAATCCAGCTGTAGAGGTTACCAGCCAGGATGGACAGACTCATGTTGTTGAAGCCCATTCATGGATAACGAGTGAAAAGCTAGTGAATACAGTCTTACAGCATAGAGGAATTGGGAATCCAAATGGATGGGGTGTTGAAGTAGAAACGAAGAAAATGGTTTACCACCCAACCGGTGCACATTTTCTGCACGATGTTATTTCGGAAATAGAACTTGGAAAGGAACAGAATAAAAAGCTAGTGGAGTTTTCTTTAGCTTTGAAATGCTAAATAAACATGTTCGCATAATGATGTCTTTCAGGTCCTTTTTTTTAACTATCCCAACGAGAAAACGCTACCTCCAATGAACGCTAAAAAGACGGATCTACAAGTGGGACACACTCAAGTTAAAATGTAAGTAATTTTAACCGAATTTGAAGGATTATTTGTCAAACTTAACCTTGATGGAATTTATAAAGGAGCCCCCGTGGTTAAACGTCACATGCGACAATTGTGCAACGAAAGTCGTGAATTGTCACGATCACTGGATGTAATGAACACGTCGCGAGATGTACCGCGTCGTGAGAGCTCGCTTGACTCGCAAGCGGCTACCATTACATTACCACAGTTATATGGGAGAGTTTACCACGAAATTGAGGATGAACATGAGTCGGAGAGCTGCTATGCGGTGCCTATGAAACAGAATCTGTTGAATGGTATGAATTACTTCAACATTTCTTTGATTTTCTTTATCTCTCTAGTGAAAGTAACTCTTAGCCTAACCCAGGTTCAATATCTCGTTCACAACACGGTTCCCACACGGATATATCCCATGGAAGTGAGAGCGCTGAAGACATACCATCTGGGTCACCTAGACCGCCAACAACGGGCAACATGGTAACTGTTTTTTCGACGAGCCAGATCTTTTGTAATGAAGCCTTTTAAATAGCTGAGGATTTTTTGACTGCAGAAAAATCCATTGTTCATAGAAATTAATTTTATTGTTCTTAAATAGCTCTTAGATTTGAAAAAAAGTTAGGATTAGGAAGCTCCACTTTCAACCACATTATAGAAAAGATGGTTTTACCTAACCAATTTCGCTGTTGTCCCAAATTCTAAACGAAGTCAGACTATCGCACCCTTAACGAAACAGTTCATTCCTAGCGAAAAGAAGAAGCTTCTAAAATCAAGAAACGAGGTTCCAAAGCCACCATAAAGTGGGATTTACATACTTCAAGTTGGCTGCTGGGAAGATGCCGTTTTTGACAATATCGACGAGGAATATGATTGGCTCATTTAACTCCTTCAAATTGGCGGTATGAGAGCCGAGAATTTGAAAGTCTCCAAAAGATGTCCGTCTTCAAAAACACTCGAGCTACTATACCAATGTGTAATCACACTAGCTACAGGCAACTGCTAACTCATATCCGACTTCGCAAAACAATGCAGATAGGCGAGGACATCTTAAACAGAAAAGAGCAGCAATTATGGACGAAGATGCAGAGGCTGAGAAAAGGATTCACAAAGCACTCCGAAACTCCGCCAGTTGCAAATTCAAGATGACTAGACTTCGATGCTTAAAGGGAATAGTTACAGTTCCAAAAAAGACAATATAGAAAAAACGCTAACGATTACTGGCCGGGTCTCTTGAATAACCACATTTTCTGCGCTAACATGAAATAAAGGAGCACGGATATATCGCTTCATCGATTCTCCCCTTCCAAAATCTGACACGCTATTTCCTCGATGAAGAACTGAACAACACACCGAACTCCAGCACAACTATCTGTCGGTCCTCATAACTCAGAATGCAAGGTTTCTATTCAGTGGAAGACCAGAAGGACCGTGCTATTGTTGAAGGATGGTGTTATCGGCAACTATCGTCCAATCTGCGTGCTCCCTGTTGTATACGAACTTTTTCGCTCGAGTCATCCTAAACAGGACTAAAAGAACAGTGGACGACGAAAAACCATATGAGCATATCGGATTTTTAAAAAGGATTTAGTAAAAATGGACCTCATCCACACTGTAACAAGACTCACTGAAGTATCGCGAGAGTACAAAAGACCGCTCTATCTTACTTTCATCGATTTAAAGAAAGCCTTTGACTCAGCTGAGATAAAAACAGTCATGGGAGGCGTTGACAGTCAGGGGTGTCCTTACTATATGAAGATTCTTCATGAAGTGCATAAGTATTTCACAACTGTTATATCACCATTCTACAGCGATTTTAGTATTGACGTCAAAAGAGGAGTTAAGTAAGGCGATGCCATCTCGCCAAAAATTCATACCGCCACTCTGGAGAACGCCATGCGTGCACTGGAATGGGACAACATGAGAGTGAAAGTGGATGGTCGGAAATTATACTATCTTCACTTTGCTGAGGACATCGCTCTTATAACAGCAAACATTAACGGAGCGAAAAACAATGCTTCCCAACTTTGATAAAGTCTGTGGAGAAATCGCTGTTCGACTAAATCTCACAAAAACCACGATGATGAGGAACGGATTCGTTATATGTGCCCCATCCACGCTCAGTGGAATGAATATCTCGAAAGTTACGTCTATCTAGGTCACGAGATCAACATAGTGAGCGAATTAGCCCTTGAGTAAATCAGGAGGAAGCAGCGGCTTAGGAAGCTTTCAAGAGCATCGAAGATGTAGCAAACAGAATAAAGCATACCCGGCTCCACTCCCACCTTTTGGACTCCACGATTCTTCCTGTCTTAATGTGTGGGTCATAAACCTGTTCACTGCATAAGCAGGACGAAATATCGCTCAGAGATATTGAATTCGCATTGGAAGACACGTAATGCATATGATCGGCATCCGATGACAATAGCAGTTGGTGACTGGATTCAGCGAGATATCAAACGTACACCATGAAGGTCGCCAACCCGATTATTAGGGGCTCTTCACGAAATGCATAGAAGAAAGGTATGATGCTCAGCTAGTCCCCAGAGCGAGCAGAACCCACTGGCTACTCTTGTACTGTACAGCGAAAAATGGAAGATTTACTAGCGCCCACGAGTGATCATTTCTTCGATGGGGCGTGTATAGCATAGTAATTAGAGACACATGTGAATGATCTCGTGCCCCATACTCACCAAGCCTTCTCTTCTTCCAAGATCGGTAAATTGATACCAAACTTGTCTTGGAGGATAACAGCACTGACTCGATACATCGGTAGGCCACTGAGAGTCGTTGTATAAGCCAGATATTCCTTCACTCACTTTTAAGGATGCTTAATGTGGTTGGATGCATGGCACACCCCCTTGGATTGATCAATGCTGAGAGCTTTATTCTTTTTTATTTGTCATATGCTCGATAGTAAACCGTCTCATCATGACTTAAGGTGTTGCTAAATGTCGAACTAAGATGTGCTGCAAAAGGCTGAGTTGCCCTTCATGACCTCAGAAATTTATGGAGTGTCCAGGATTTTTTATCCTGAAGTACTGATAAGAATTGACTTGTTCCAGAAATCAGTGGCATTGGGGCGAAAGGGTAATCACTAACGGGCAAGTGGTAACGATTCCTTAGAAAGTCTAGCAGGACATCCGAAACATCAGGGAAACCAAATTTTACCTTACCTGCAAATTACCAGTGCAATGGAAACTGCTCAATGCTGTGTACAATTTTTCAATGCGTGAAGATGGGGAGATTATTTGTACTAGATTAATAATTAATAATGTTGTTTATACAACGAAGACTATGGATTTTTCAGACGTGTAAATTCGAGCCAACAGTGTGTCAGACCTCATCTCATTCAGGCGTCAGGTGTGAGATCGTATTTCAAATTTTGTTTTTTATTTCAGCTGCAGTTTTTTTGTAGCGAAGAAAATAAACCTATGTTTGAGCCTGTAGATTTGGTAGTTCTGCCCAATTTGTCTAATTAATCGCGCTCTTTGTCCTTATATGGTGGCGGGGTGGACCGTGAAGTATACTATTTATTATTTAGGAGCAGTTCTACTTTAAGCCCGTTGATTCTATCGCGTCCATGCTTTTCAGCTCAAATAACACGTTTCGCGACTTTTATTCGTTCGACATTTAAAACTTTACAGGCACAATGACATGCAAGATGGAACCAGTGAACGCCTCGACGTGGATCTACCGAGTCAGTATTACGCTACAAGCATAGTATGTTAACTGCTGTCTGATTATTTAATGACTATCTTTCTTTCTCTATCCCTGGTATAGCTTTCGAATTTTTTTTATCTTTCGCTTCAACAAGCTAAATGTGGTTCTTCAGCATGAAATGACCTGTTCTCTTGATCGCATCATCATCATGTTGATGGTTTTGAATGTCATATAAATCATTAGAACCTTCAGAAGAAATCTTTAGAATTGGGAGTTATTCTGTTGGAAACTCCAGACTATTTTGTAGCTTAAACCGCTATTTGGGTGAAATGACAATGCCTTACCAAAGACAGACAAAACAAGCCATGTTTCATAAATGTATTTTTTGGTTTCCAGCCCTAAAAAATGTGATATTAAGTTAGGTAGCGAGAATAAATATTGCTGTCTAAGGTGTTCAGTAAGTGCTCCGCCGTTGCAGAGTTTATCAGGCAAGGAAGTAAAACGTTGTTAATGTTGTTCAAGATTTTCCTTTTTTAGCCAATGGTTCAGTATGTGCCGGTAATGGTGACACCACAGCGTGCGGTAATATCCACACATATGAATCAAAAAAATCAAACGACGATGCATCCATCATTGCCAGTGCCAGCAACCAATTTCTATCATGGAGCTCACTGTCGGCCACATATGACCACACGCGGAAGTGAATATAATTTGACGACATTCCAGTAAACACATGATAGCATTTTCGGAAGACTTTCCAAAAGTGTTACGAAGATTCGGATTTACTAGTTCACATTTCAGATATTGAACAACGTGCACAGAAACAGTTATTGGCATCGCATTCATACTATCTCGACGAAAATTCACGAAATCACAGCAAATCCAGTAGCGAGGATCGAACTCATGATGTCAACGCTATCAAGTCTGTTTCACAGCCGAAATTTGACTCACTTCGCTCTGTTTCGAGTGCTGCGACACAAGGTGGCGGTTGCGACTCACGAATAGTGAATAGTCGCTGCGATTACGTGCCCAGTGTCCACTCTACTGTGTCAGTTGCGTCACAGATTCGCAACATGCCAGTGCCAAATAGTAGTCGTGACTTGGATCGGTTCCTCGACGAAGTTTTTGATCAGGTCAGTTGTGTACAACTCCTTGTTGTTTTTGACGTTTTGAAGTTTTAAATCGTTTTTTGACCGACTATAAACAGCGGTGTTTGAATAGGAACACACCAACTATCCAGTCATTTAACAGCCTCGCTACGAACGACACCTATAGGTGTCATAATTGTTTTTGTAATAGTGGCCTGTAAGATAGGCGCTGTTTTCTTTCCGATGGTTTATTTTGGTGCACAAAAGTTTTTTCTTAGACCTCTTATAGTCAATCAGTAGCAAGTCCAGCACAGACGCTAAGATATGCGTCATCCTTGGTAGGATATCGTCTGAACAATTTCTCCCTAATTTCTCATTTTACGGCGAGAGCCGTATAACTATAGCTATAGCTGTGGAGGAGGGTTGCGGCCTAGAGAGTGTAGCCGTGAAGTGAAGAGGCGCAGAAATTCCTTTGCCGCGAAGAACTGGCCTCGCCGGCAGAAGGCAGCTTCATTTTTTGAGAAGCAGTTCGTTGGTTTCTATTTTTCAATCGCTGTGATGACTTTAAGTATTGTTCGGAATCAGGGGATATAAAAATCACAGGAAAGACCTCGAAATATTCTCCTTCAGAACGTATGGAACGTCATTCACTGCAGACAGCATTATGACCGCGTATTGGACGAGTGTTTTTCTTCAAATACAAGAGTTGTATACGCATCAAAAACAAGGACGGTGTGTTGAAGAACACGTAGCCTGTGTAGAATAAGATAAGCGCCGAAATTTTTTTCAAAAACGTAGACAAAACCGATTTATAGAACTGAAGAAACAACAAAAGGGAACGGCGCTACATAAAACATGTCAGAGTGGCCGGTATGATGCCTGTAAATGTCACAATGAGCGCAGCAAAACATTAAGTGTTGTCGCGAGAGTGTTAAGAAGGTGGTATTTCTCGATCCAAACGTACTTCAAATGTGTAAATTAAACATACCGAAGCACTCTAAAAAAAACGATTAGTTACAAAGAAGTTTGGCTTTCTTCTACTCGCTAGTGAAAACTAGTGAGGACGAGGATGATCTGACCTGAACATTGCAAAGTTATTGTGTTCACTTAGATCAAGTTGGTTGCAGACAGCATATTCATCGATACTGCTAAATACACGGATACAATATCTTGTTTCGTATTCTAAAATTCCACAACACTTCTTGCGTTTTCGAATCTTTCTTGATTCTAAACATTTAGTTTAGGTCTTGTCACCCCATGACTTGGCGGTGGAAATGAATGCGCACGAAATTGCTTCTTCTATTAAGGGTGGTGCATATGGTTCTACAAGTTGTATTTCACGACGATGTCAAGAAGGAGTACCGTTTTATCAACGAGGTTACCATGGCAACGCATATTATCACGCCGGTGTGGAAGCTGAAGAGGACGGGCATTCTGGACGTGAAACCATGGGAGCTGGAGGGTTATCGCGTTCAATGGAAAGGTCCCGCAGTGTTCCTCGTTTTTCTGTTGTCAGCAAAGACTCAGTTACGTCTCATCGTGATCTGAAGGAGGGGTTAAAGGATTCATACCTGTCGGATTTCTACACAGTGAGAGAATATGTGCCTTCATCAGCACAATGCACGCCATGCATGCAACGCTCATGGGGGAATAGCGAGACTGTAATGTCGAATAACAGTTTGTATGAACCACAACAGATGGTCTACATGATGCCTATGCAGATGAGCTCTTCAACATCAATGGGTCAGCTGATACCCGTACTCATGACTCCTGGAATGATAGCTCCTTCGGTAGCTCCTAAAACAATGAATTCTGTTTCGTCAGATACACAGAATTTGATGGTATCGCCAAGACAGCGGCGGAATCGGTCTTTGGATGCTTGTTCCACAATTAATGATGATGTCTCTACTTATCAGCCCTGTATGGTGACGAATTCATCGCCATCAACCCATTCGAGTAGGCAACGTACCATCGGCACGTCAAAGTCGATGTCTGGTCTGATGAGGCCGGAGCAGTCCGGTTCGATACAGCGTCCGCCATCACGTGCTAATCCGTCAGTGACATCACCGACATCAGAGGGAAGGCAGAATGGTCTGAACCGCATTCAACAACAATCGTCCCGAGAGACCATAGTGCAGAACACCATCATAAATTCAGAGCATCCAAATCCACAAAAATTTCGAATTGCTGAGAAGAATCTGTTCAAGGAGATTCAGGAAAAAGAGCGAGAGGCATTGCAAAAAATCAAGGAGCGACTGAAGGTGTGCATTTTGATCTTAGTGTGTTGTACTCATTGCACAGAGGAATGAAACTTCTTGACGACTCGTGCTTATCAGCGAGTGCGTCATTTTATTAGCTACTTCTCGACTGAAGTGGTCGAATCGAAGATGCCTGGCTCCAATTCTATAATTTGAGTTTCTAAAAAGTAACCTTGCAGGCCTGTAACTAATAACCAGTTTTGAAGATTGTTAGGTTAGAATATGATTACTGTGAATAGTTCAGATGGATTTTCACAGTTAATATTCTGCGTTTGAGAAAAAAGAATTCTAAGCAGATTTTATCTTATGTTGGATCCACTAAGATTTTAACAATGAGAGAAAGTGCTTGAATGGACATCATTACCGTTCTTACTTTCCTAAAGGTAACGAAAGTTCTTCTAAAGGTAGGTACATATACACAGTAAAGATTGACATGGCATGAATGTGGCATCAAATTCGAAGAAGAGATCTGGAATGTGGGTACGGAAGAGTTTAGAGGATTTAAGCCAAGGCTATTAATGCTTTTTTTTCCAAATTCATTTTTTTACGCGTTCCCACTAACCTTCGCAGTTGTATGATGCATTCCCATGTTTTTAATCTCTCCTGCACCCAATGCGGTCCGTTTTCTTTACCATTACATGCATTATCTTGTCGTAATGCTTTCCTTTTTCGTTAGATGTTTAGCTATCGCAGAGCGCGCTTATAGTAGAGATACTAACGGTTTCAATAACCAGACGCTTCCTCCGGTCCACCGGTCGATCAAGTGCGTGGTTTCACTACGAAGAATAGTGTCGGTCCTCCAGTCACTAAGTTATTCCAAGTACCGAATGAGCATCAGCAAGTCCATAACACTCAACCTAAGACTCGCACTGAAAAGGAGGTACAATTGCATCATCTGATCTATACATGTAGCTCTTGGTTTAGTTGACTAAAATGCCATTGCGAGGTTTCTATTAGCTTCGGATCGTGATGTAAAAAATCTCTTATTTTTTCGTCACTAGTTGTCCAATACCTTTTTGATGCTATGGATTTTTACAAAATTTTAATTCATTTCGTCACGAACGTCATTCATAAGGTTACTCTGTTTTATAAAAGTTGTCGCTATGACCATCATTCTGTGGTGGTTCACTCATCATTCAAATGTGAATGCAGCTGGTTGACAAAAAGCTGCCAACTTGTTCACCGATCTTGTATGC
This sequence comes from Angiostrongylus vasorum, assembly GCA_018806985.1. Lineage (NCBI taxonomy): Eukaryota > Metazoa > Nematoda > Chromadorea > Rhabditida > Metastrongylidae > Angiostrongylus > Angiostrongylus vasorum. The sequence goes on along the minus strand of JADANN010000115.1, from coordinate 735,083 downwards.
AGACTCCCTTGGTGACGTGAAGTTGGTGACTATCTCCATTAAGAATATTATTCTGTTGTTGTACAATATCTGTATAAGAGGAATCATCATGATATGTTGTAGGCCTCTAATACAAGGTTTTTATGATATCATTTTGCTAATGGGAAGACTTCATTCCTAGAGTCCCTAAAATCGTTGTATCAGCACTTTCCCAAGTAGTAATCAAAAAGTATTCACGGACAAGACTCCTCAGAATTAGAATTTGTTCTCCAGTGCCGACTCATTTTGGAGATAGCGACGACAATTAGTTTACTAACAATTTTTTTTGTTCCTTGTGAATTTCACACAATGGTTTTGTCTTCATCATTAAGAGTCAGATACTTCGATCTAGCAGTTCTCAGTTGTACTTGTCGCAGTCCACAGCCTCCCGATGGGCTCAACCTGCTCGTCGCAAATACTTCTACTGGATAGATCTTGGTAGTCAACCTACAGCGCACTTTTAACTTTTTTCTCTTAGATATATTGTGCCGTTCTATCTCCAATCTATCATTAACTTTTGTTTTATGTTAACTTATCTACCTATCCTTTCCAAATGTTTTATCTTCGAAGGTCGCCTTGGTGTTCTCTATGCCGACTATATTTCAGCGATTGAAAACAAGCAGAGTGATGTACTGTTGAGCTCAGTGTGAAAAGGTGTTTCGTAACTTCATGTTGTCTCTGAAATTCTTTTCTTTTTTTGAGATGCTTGGAGCTGAGTATACATAGGTAGTGTGGTCTCTGTGATGAAAAAGAAAATGGTCCGTCTTCTACCATATCATGGGTTTACTCTAAAGTTGGGTTTCATTTCTGTTTAAGCTCAGTGCATTATTTTTCCGCAGTGCTCTATGACGTCCCCTCTGTTGGCAGTGTTATTCTCGCTTCACTTGAGCGCCGTGAAAAGCGTCGTTAACTGAATGCTCACGCAAACGATGTTCCCGATGGGCCTCTACGAATTTAATGTGGTCTTCATCTGCTACATATAGCAGAATCCTTCGTTTTTATTTGATTGGATATGTTGGAAGGTCTTGGTGACGGTTAAAGGCTTTGAAGCAGATATAGGCAGCCGAACCGTATGTAAGTAAAAAACTTCTTCAGTGAATTAATGAAAATCTGGGTTTTGGATGTACAAATGAGTTTGTACCGAATGTTGTGTTGATCTTCCTTATGGAACAAACTGCAAGAATGCAGTCATTCTTATATTCGTAGAAACGAAACTAATAGTATTTGCAACAATTCGTGCTTAGAAGAGCAACCAATGTACCAGATTAATCAATTACTAAGATTCAAATCTCATGTATTAAAATGTGCCAAAATACTGTAGAATACGACGGTGTGGTTTTCAGTTTTTAAAATTTGTTCTAGCTTCCAAAGGCGCCTAAAGCTGCATGTTGTCATCTAAATTGTTCCTGAACTTCAGCCTCTTCAATTTCAGAACCAGAGATCTCAAACAGAGTGGGTATTCGAGAATGAAGTGGAACAAAATACAGAGCTGGAACGTCCGCGTAGTGCAGCAGTTCCTTCACTGGTTGAGCCACAGAAATACCATGCTGATTCTATAAATTCGCAGCAGAAGTCAGCAGTAAGGTACGTCAAACAACCGTGGAAGCTCACTATAAGGAAAGAGGTTGGCGAACATGCTACGGAAAAAATCGTATTTTTTTACAGCTTTGAGCTAGCATGTTTTTTTCTTCGAAATTTTATTAGCTTCTGCTTCAGATGTTTCATCCACAGGAAGTGCTCGATGACGTGAACGTCATCAATCAAGTTTTCGCGCAAATTATTTCAGACTGCCGTAAAGGTATTGCTTACCATATCCGAACATATGAGAGGGATGACGTTGTCAGTATACTAAGTGGGTATAGATGCAGGCTCGCTGTGATTCTTTTTTTTTTATTTAACAATCACCTTTTTGCAATTTTTTTTTAATTGCAGCATTAGTGGAGCTAGAGACCTGACCGTGTTTATAGTTTTTCATAGATGTACCTTTAAGAGGCGAAAAATATTCCTCCAGAATTGTTGGACAGACAGGCAGAGATTCCTATCGACGTGAAAGTTGCAGTTATTACGGCTGCTCGTAAATGGCCGTTATATTTTATGCAAGTTTACGAGGCTGTGGAAGAACGCATAGATGAATCCGTATCTGTACTGCTTTCTATCAGTGAACATGGTGTTCGACTGATTTTACATACTCCACTGGACAAGGAGAATCCGCTAAAAGTACAAGATCATTTCGAGTAAGTACTTCTAAGATTATAACTTTTTATAACCTAGAGTAAGCTTTTTTTCGCAGCAGTAATACTTTTCAGTTTTTCTGATTTATCTACTATCACCGTGGAAAGCGATGGATTGCTCTGTTTACATACAAGAAATGGTATGGTTATTCGGCTGCGTACAAAAATGGCTCCACAAATCAAGGAACAGATCGATAAGTGCATGTTTGGTCAAATCCAGGTCGACAATTTCCACCATACTTTGTTTTTATTTCCGATTTTTCCTTAATTTTGAGGTTGTAGATTAATCAATGTACTTCAAAAAATTCCAGCATAAACAGTTTGTTCGTGCCACATCTGATTACATAACCAAACAATCGAATTTGTTATCATTTAAGAAAGGAGACACTATCGAGCTTGTATGTTTTATTAATCGATTTTATATTAGAGCCTATCTGTGGTTCTTAGTGCTTAAAGGGAACATCACGAATTCCTATATCCTCCCTTATCAGATCCCCTTACCAACCAGCGAACTGACCCCGTCTGGATCATGGTTTTACGGAAAAATCGGGAATCGCTACGGTAGCCTTCCTGCGCAGTATGTCGTACCACTCGACGAAAATAACGTTCGTTGATTTCAGTACTTGTTGCTGTACACTATATGTCGATTTTTTCGAAAAATATGTTTACAAAAAATGGAAAACGTTAAGCCTAGAAGACACGTTTACTGTTTTACAGCGAGAAGTCGAAGAATCATTTCCCACTTTACCATTGATATACGATAGTATCATTGACGATGGTGACCACATGAACGGCTATAAATATACTATGTTTGAATTTGCTCTTAACCATTTCCGCGGACCGAAAGGATTCGAAAATACTCTGAAGAAGAACAGTATGTTGCTTGATGTATATTGTAATCCGCATAGAGTAAGCAGTGTCTATGAAATGTAGCCCTCCAGAAGCTCATAAAATCCTTAGTTGCTTATGTTTTACATGTAACCACTCAGTGATTCCTTATCTTACTAACTCTTCGAAGGTGTGCAACGAAAACGGTAGTTGTAGCAAGACTGTGGTTTTTGTGAGCCAGAAGTTAGACTAAGATTATGTGAGTTTTTTCTAAAAGGAATTCGTAACGTTTTTTTGTTGCCTGTTTTGGAGATACTCTGAAATGATTTGTTGTGAACATCTTTCCTAAACTCTGTTGAGCTGAAAACTTTGCCAACTTTTGAAACTGAGGTCTCAGTTTTTAATTTGTATTGCAACTATTTAAATGGAAAACGAAATTTGTGTCATAGAATCATTAATGTTTTCAACATAGAAGTAAAGTATAGTGAAATGTTAGCATAGAGGTTGGATGCTTCTAGGAAAGGAATGGACGTGGAGCGACATCGCTCATAAAATTAAGTTTACCGATAAGCCAATCTCACACTCTCTAATACGTTTCGACTCAGGCGAATTGGACAAATTGGCATGCGAGACGTTCTTATGTGAGTTCATGCCTTTTCTTCCTATGTTGTGGACAATGACCAAGAAGAAACATTTGTTCATAAGCACTTTCCGTTCCTTCTTACAATTACTTACATAAATACTTGGATGGCCCGTCTTCATTGGCTATGGCATAATTTCCGTTTTTTTTTCGGAGTTCTGCTGGTTTAGCCATTGTGGTTCCCCTGGAGTCCCGAGGTCAGCCTGGCCAAAGTCTGACCCAGGTCTTCACCACTACAGGCAGTCGCGGCCTTTGCGGATCAGAGGGGGAATTTGCCACTATGCGGCTAGTTAGATACCAGGATGGTGGTGATTTCTGGTATTGGTCTACTCCTAGTTGGGCTTTTTAATGGAAACGCCGGATTTCTTCTCAGCTTGAGAGAGCTTGCTGAGGGAAACAACCGCTCTACCTCACATCGCGACATCCCAGAACGCCTTCCAGGTACAACGAGGCGGTAAACTGTTGATAGCATCCTACAACTACGTCTTTATTATCTGCTTTTCTTTACTTAATTGACTTTTCTTAAAGAAACGATGGAGAATCGGAAAAACCACCCTCCATATCTACCGAAAGGGAAAATCTTTAGACGAATCGGACTATGGTAGTTCAACTGCTCCAAAACAGTAACAGATACTTAGTATCCATGGCTAATGACAAATAGTTTTGCTGTAAATACGACTTTATTATTAGTCGTATTTGGCAGACTATGGATGAAGGAATCTGTTGGAAGTAGACGAAAAAAGTCGACAGAATTATTTCGCAATAAAGCTTCATGGATCGACGCATTCCCTACTTACATATCTGAAATGAAACGACAATGATGATGAAATATGAACAAAACTCGGAACCTCAGGGCGCTTCGAACTCATGATTACCTATTGCAGGCGCTTATGTGTTACTGAACCAACAATGCCCTTGCCTTGACTTCTCTCAGCTAGTTGTCACATAATACCCTGCTGCGAAGAAAAAACGTATTGAGCTGAAACTAAAAGCTCAACATTATGACTTCTGAAATAATACATTTAAATTCGTATCCGTAAGGTGCGCGTGTAGCGCAGTGGTTAGAGGTCCCTTGCAATACACATGGGTTCGATCCCGCATCGCAGACTTACCATGCCTTCCATCTTTCCGGGGTAGGCAATTTGGTAGCAGACTTATCTGGGAGGATAGCAACACTTACAGATCGGTAGGCCACCGCGAGTCATTGTATAGTGCCAGATATACATTAAATTATTTCTAACGATGCTTGGTGAAGTGAAATATATGGCGAATCCTTCGGGACTGATCAACGGCGAGAGCTTTGTTCTTTATCGTTTATAGTGTAAATGTAAAAAACAAAAGGATGAAGCTCTTGGAGTTGGTCACTGCTTTAGCGATACTCCATGTAGTCAACTTCGTTGAGCATCTTTCGAGGAGACTGAATGCATATCTGGCCTATACATTCACTCGTGGCAGGCGACCGGTGTATAGAGTTAGCGCTGCTGTCCTTCCAAGCAAGTTTGGTGCCAATTTGCTGACCCCAGAGGGATGGAAGGCTTGATGAGCCTGGGGAGTGGGACCGAATCTATGTTTATTCTAGGTCTATTCGCTGCGCTACGGCTACCACTGTAGAAATATTTGTAGTATGTGTAGAGTAGTTAAGCGTATACATTTTTTTCGACATTTCTATGTGAGGAATAGAGCTTTTCCCTGTCAACGCACCAGAAAACATCTGTGTTCTACAAGCTATCAATTGATAACAAAAAGTATGGGGAAATAATTCTATATGTTAAAACAAACCACCTAATACAAAAAAGACTTATGGGTGTTATACCGGCCACTTGCGCAGATACCATTGTGCCACCTATACGTGTCACTCGTTGCGAAACTGTTAGTATGAGTGGTCATAGCATACTATTTTCTTAAATATGAGCTTTAATAGGACATGGTTATTGCAATCAGGGTTCACACTCAGGCACTTATTCTCCAATTTTAAAATTTTTGTATAGATATCTCTGCTATGTTATGCTTATTGATTTATCCTTGTTGGAAACTGGTACATTCTATAGTACTAAAGTGATGATGTGAAAACAGATATTCCAGGTATAATGCGTTACATGGGAGATGAACCCATTCGACGTGGTGAAACAGTCACAGACTCGGTGTATTGTCTATTATTAATTTGTCATAAAAATCCAGCACTACGTGATGAAGTATACTGCCAGGTTATTCGTCAGACTACGAATAACAAATCTAGCAAGTGTGCAGTTTCCTATCTCGTGCCAGTCTTTCTTTTTTTGTTTTCCTTTCTTTTCAGTTGTCGTTATTATTGTCCCTTTTATAAAGCGATTTGGTTGCCGAACATGTCTAATCGTTGTATTACGTTTTCAGGCAAGAGAGTTCGATTCGAGGGTGGAGACTGTTTTCAATACTAACAGCTTATTTTGATTGCTCCCTTGCCTTACGACCATATCTGATCAAGTATCTTGTTGAAAATGCGGATGACCATCGAAGAGCTTACCATGGTAAATTTTTGATCACCTTAAACGATAAGTTTTATAACAGAACGAGCATCTCGATTAGTGTAAATGTCGCAATATAATGAGGATTCAGGGTAAAGCGTTTCGCGGTGTTTAATTTCTTAGGGATACGCTATGCATTCGGCTTTATTAAGCATCGTAGTGGTGTGAACGCATATCACTGGCCTGCACAGTAGTTTTCTACTGCCTACCGATGTATTAAGTCAATCTTTCTATGCTCCCAGGAAAATCTGGTACCCCCCTTGCTGACCCCCCTAAGGGAGGGAAAGGATTGCTTAACCCAAGGGGTGGAAGCGTACCACTGTCATATACGTTCTAGTACAACTGTAACCACCGCTCTGTACGCGTCTCCTCAATGTAATAATGTCTAACTTAGTCGAATATAGCCACTTTTGTTTAGCTTTAGATTTTTCAAGTAAGGTCTAGCTTAAGTGACAAAAAAGTGCCAATTACAACTTTTTTAGTTTATAAGGGCTATCTTATCAAGATTTCCCCTGCTTAATTTGCTGTGTAGTTTTGTTTGATACACGAACGTACGAAGTGAATGCTTTTTGGTTTCCTTTATTTCAATTGAGCTACCTTTCTTCTCGATTATACAGGAACCGCCCAAATTTGCTTACAAAATTTGAATCAAACCATTCGCTATGGTGGACGAAAGTACTTGTTGAGTGGAATGGAAGTTGAAGAGATTACGGTGATTTTATTTATTACGTTTTAGAAATTTTGCTCCAACTAATGACATTAAGTGAGAATGTCGTACATTATTTAGAACGGAAAAATTCTTAAACGTCAACTGTATACACTTCCTGGAGGTATGAAGAAAGTAATCAATACAAGAAGCGTAACAGTGGTTGAGGAAGCCATTAGGGAACTGTGTTTGGAACTTAACATCAGGAGTCCATCTGAGCAACAAGAATTCTGCCTCACCTACTTTCTTGAAAAAAGGTTGGACGTTCTCAACCTCTGGTCTTTTCCCATTTACGATCTAAGTCGAGATATAAGTAGAGCTTTATTGCATTTTTTTTCTTATTGCAGAAAAACGACTAGAATACTGTGCAAACAACGAATACGTACTCGACATATGCACTGAATTAGAACACAAGCGCAAACAATTCTACTTTTTGTTAAAACGTTGCACCTGGGTGCATCCACTCAGACTGGACGATCAAGTGTATATTGACGTGATGTTTTTTCAAGTAGTCCCCGATTATTTGCTTGGATCATATCTGACTAGACAAGTTGGTGGACATTTAAGCGCTTCTACATGTGAAGACATTACCAAACTAGCCGCCTATCTTCACCTCGCATCCAGTGAAGGGCAGAGAATCGATGTTACGCCACAAGCAGTACAATCAGTGATACCATCAGCTGTACTCGAGGGTGCTTCACAATCAGTTGAAGCGTGGGCAAATAAGATTAACCGGCAGCTACAATCGATGCATCTGAAAACGACGAGTACGCAAGCTAGAGCTGCCTTTTTAGAAGTGCTGTCTGCATGGCCGTTATTTGGTAGCACATTGTTCTCGTTAGATGCTGTATCATGTGAGGGACGATTGTTGCCACAATCGGAGCTAGCAGTTGGAAGGACAGGTGTAAAACTTCTGAAACCAGGAACTCGTGATGTTTTGGAACAGTGGTCTTACGACAAGGCACGTTTATGCGAAATAGTTTCAACCCTCAAGAATGTAACCTTTGAAAGGAACGTCCAGCACTCGGACTTTTTTCGTTGCAAGTGAAGCTGTAGTTGAACACGCTCTTTTGGACGAGTTATTCGCTCCGAGAACTTTGTGTAGACGAATCATAGCGAATGTGCTATCAAGTCGACAATAAGTGGAGAATACGTTGTTCATGACCTAAGGTTAAATGTTACGAATGAAATCCCACTATGTGGATGAAGCATATCCTCTAGAGTACGCTTATCTATGCCAAACATATTTTTAGACAGGAGGATTTTTGCAGATAGTTTCAACGAAAACCGAAAATGAATCCGCTAGCTTAGAAATGGTAGTGAGTACTTCGACAACTAATCTAACATATGTGTTCCGTACTAACGAGAGTTCTTCAATAACTCGACTTGTTGCCCAGTACACATTTATCGTTGGTGAAAATCGAGGACTACTGAATGATTGACACTGCTTCTACATAGATTTCTATATTTATCCGTGTGAATTGCGTACATAAATAAAAATTCAAACTATGTGTACTTGGTAACGACCAATGGGTTACAAAGCATAGCAAAAAATATTATTTTTCCAAAGTTAATGAGCTAATGTATGCATTGCGACCACAATGCATTCATTTTCTCAGTTGGTAACACCAAGCCAAGAGATGTTGCCGAAGTGTCTTTTCTAAACTACTGACTGCTCTATATGTTGAGTATGCTGACAAGCTGTTAAACGGTATTGTACTGTCTTTCCTATATAAGGTCGTATATGAGCACTAACCAATTGAGCGAGCCGAATTATAAAGAATTTGTATTTAGGGGACATACAGAATGAAAGCGTTGATCGACTCCTTAGGAATACGTTATGCATTCGACTCTGTTAAGCGTCGATGAGGACATTGAACGCATATTTGGTCTAGAAATGCCTTGTGGGGTTGCCGATATATCAAGTTCTGTTCTCATCCATTCACGTAAGCCTAGTACAAATTTGCCTATCCCTGGGGAACGACGAGTTCGGTTTGAACGAGACGCACGGTCGGGTTAAGCTTGTGTTAAACACACGCTGATGTGCAGATGCTTTTCCCATCCTCAGCAGCTCCAGTTGTTTTGATCCTGCATTCTTTTCAATACATTCCATAGAGCACGTGTATTTAACGAATGCCGAGAAATGTTCTCATGATCCGTTGAGTATTTCAGTGATTTACAGGCCTTCTGAACCAGCGTGGCTCCACATTGCTTGATATCAGAATAGTTATCAGTGTCGTCGTGTTAACGTTCTTTCTGGCGGTCAGATTTCTAGCGAGGCAATTTCTATTACCTCGTTCGAGTGAGGGCAGCATGAAACTGCTTGAGACAACAAGAATTGATCCGCTAGAGATGTGATTACACGCAGTTACGTGAAAGAGATAAAAGTGATACCATCGTAGGCTGATTAGCAACGTGCAACCAAACAGCTTGCTATTGACCTTCGAAGGAGAGAATATCTGAAGGGAAATATTATGTCCTGGTGTGCGAGGTTTGGTCAACCAGTAATTGTTGCTGTACTTGAAGGGAAAGCGGTTCTTGATGAACTTAATGCTGAAGGAAACGTGTTAGTTGTGCGCTCCACTTGATACTCTTAAATTTTAGGAAGCAAATGACATTGAAAAAAGAAATAAAAGGATAGAACTATAACGATGCTGAGAAATTTACAAAAGCCAGGGTTCGCAGGTGTTCGCGGTGGGGAACGAACGCGCTATTACCCTTTCCGGGGGCTAACGTGTTCACCACTACACTATGCCGGTCCTTCGTTTCCTCTGTCTCTCAGCCAGTTCTGTCGATCACTGCCATCAACAATCACTCTTCAGCGGGATTGATCTGGGGAGTCCAAATCGGCAATGAGCCCAATTAGTCTGAGACTGTTGTTATAATCATAATCTTAACCTTTCTATTTATCGCCTACTCTTTTTAATGACAGGGTATGTTGCGAAATATAACTTCTAAGATTCTGAGATATTTGCAAAACTCCGGACTGCAGATGACTGCGGTGGGAAACGAACGCGCTATTACCCTTCCGGGGGCTAGCGTGTTCACCACCACACCATGCCGGTCCTTCGTTTCCTCTGTCTTTCAGCCAGTTCTGTCGACCACTGCCATCAGCAATCACCCTTCAGCGGGATTGATATGGAAAGTCCAAATCGGCAGTGAACCCAGTTAAGCTGGGGGGTGTAGTTGAAATCACAATGTTAAGCTTTTTATTTACTGCCTAGCACAATTTTTCAAGGCTAGGTACTATATGGAATAATAAATGGATAAAACTGTGGGCGTTGATCAATCACTGAGGGATGCGTCATGCATTCGACTTTATGAAGCATCGTTGGAGGTGAATGAATGCATATCTGGCCTTTACAATGACTTGCGGTGGCCTACCGACGTATCGAGCCAGTGCTGTTATCCTTCCAGAGAAATCTGGTATAAATTTGTTGGCCCCAGAGGGATAGAAGGCTTTGTGATCCTCGGGAGTAGCGATTGATCCCATGTTCATTCCAGGACGTCACGGACCACTTCGCCACACTCGCCCTTTTGCAACTGTGGCCTGTTCGTGGGTGTCTCTAGCTGTGACAGTGGGGGAATATACGACTGGCTGCTAGCAAATACTTCTACATTGCAAACATATGGCTATTCTTCTGTATATTTGATTCGCCGTGCTTAACGTAGAACATCAAATTAAGTCTTTCGGCTCTAATGTTTGTAGACTTGATTAAGCCTCCCAACGGTTTGCCGCCTCATCGTGGCTGGGAGGTGTTGCTGGTTGGTGTCGGACCGCGATGTACAGCGGGGGGAATTCACCCACTGGCAGGGTCTCCCAAGCTGAGAAGGAGTCCGGCGTTTCCACCAGGAAGCCTGGTTAAGAGTAAACCAACACCAGGATCCACCACCGTCCTGTTATCAAAGTCGCATGATGGCAAATATCCCTCTGTTCCACAAGGGCTGCGACTGCCTGTGGTGGTGAAGACCTGGGACAGACTTTGGCCAGGCTGGCCTCGGGATTCCAGGGAACCACAATGGCTTAATCAGCTATTCTCCGAAAAAATGGTGATTGGCTGGAGCACGCACAACCAGTGAGGGCGGGCCGTTCAAGTATCAAGTTCAAGTAAGGCTTCATTAAGGGAAATGTTGACCGCACCATTTATAGAGGTGCCTAAGGTAGACACGTGGTCGTTACTTCTATTCGTCTCCGAGCTAACAAGCCATCCATCTCTTTAGGTCGAAAAATTAGTACCAGTTTGGTTAGTTAGGTTAAGGAGACTGTTTTGATACTTTGGCAAGTCACCGCAAATCACTGTTCAGTCCAAATGTGAATTCAAGCATTTGGACGATGCTACGAATAGGTTTAAATACATGGGCTATCCTCCAAAGGCGAAAAAAAACCCTAGTACAGTATCAAGTTTTGTCACTGTTTTTATGAGAAACGTCCCATTTGAATAAATAAGAATGAAAAACTTTCTCGTTCCCAGTTCAGTGTAAGAGAATCGTGTTTAGGCTGACTCGGCTAAAGTGTCTAGCTTCACTATCTCGGGACATAATAGGGAGTGATGGTCCTAAACGGATCGAATGTGCTATGGTTGTTCTGAAATCGTTTGCTCTGAAGCTTGCGTGATGAAGTTTTAAGTCACTACGAGATTTTGTTTTTAGCTTTCCAAATAAGACCACCTCGGTAGAATGTTTATGGTTACAGAGATTCTCCAATTTGATTTACTGATGAAATCCCGGATCCATATTCAGATTCCGGCCCGATATCTGAATCTCTTTATTGGCCAGGCGGATATTGTGCTCTATTCGATCTACCGAATCATTGATCGATTGTGTTCGTCGGCACTGCCGTCACACTGCAGCTGGTCTCGGCATCAATGGTCCTCCAGTCGGAAGTGGTGGGTGTTTGGCTTAGCTGTTTTTTTTTTCTTTATGTATCAAATATAGCATAATGTAGGAGTTGGTTACTATTGTGATAGTTGCCGGTACCTTGAATATTCCTGTTGATCAAATTATCTCGAATGTTTTCTCGCAACCTTTTTTTAATGCGTAACCTATAAGTGGCTTTCAAAAGCATCGTTTGCTTTTATTTGGATATTGCATAGGATTATCTGAGGGAAGTACGTTCATCAAACTTACTCATGAAGTTCATCAGTCTTCTACTTGACGCTTGATGCTTGAACGCTTCCATTAGGAAGCCTAAGAGTAAACCAATAGTAGGATCCACCACCGTCCTGGTATCAAAGTCGCATGGTGGCAAATCTCCCTCTGATCCACAAGGGCGGCGACTGCATGTGGTGATGAAGACCTGTGGCAGACTTTGCCAGGCTGACCTCGGGATTCCAGGGAACCACAATGGCTTAACTAGGCAATCTTCAAAAAATGGTGATTATGCTGGGGACCGGACAACCAGTGATGAGGGGCCGTTCATGTTTCAGGTAACTAAGATCTGATGAAGTCGTTATGTTTACTAAATTACTTGTCAAGCAGTAGTTGTCGTAGCAGGTCCATCAGCCGTTTCCATAATATTCACAAACCGTGGCTGGTCCCCGATTACATTGTGCAGATTTTCTTGTTATCTTAAAGCTAGAAAGCTCTAGAGCTTTTTAGCTTTAAGATAGCTAAAGAAAGCTCTCGGCGTTGATCAATCCCTGAGGGATGCGCCATGCATTCGACTTCATTAAGCATCGCTGGAAGTGAGTGAATCCATATCTGACCTTTACAATGACTCGCGGTAGCCTACCGATGTATCGAGCCAGTGCTGCTGTCCTCCCAGACAAGTCTGGTACCAATTTGTCGATCCCAGAGGCGTGGAAGTCTTGGCGGACCATGGGCGCGGGGAACGATTCCACGTGTGTGTTTCAGATCCCCTCCGACCACTGCGCCACGCGCGCCCTTTTGTTGCTATCTTACAATCTTTAATACAATGGTTTAGGAAACTGGTTTTTTGAACCGTATCGAACACCAAATTTTATGCGCTCGTTTCATCATTGCCAAATACTTTGAACTGGACGTGGTTCAAGTCGAGTGTTTCGCTCTTATTGCAGAAACGTTGGAGAAAATCCGTAAGTACTATTATTTTCCACTTATTCATTCAGAGATATCCTAGTTTTGTCACTACGGTTTGATGTAGTGTTTGTTTCAGTGAGAAAGTACGAGATAGGAGAACTAAGCGTAGAGCAGTTTATTGAAGTGCACGAGCTGTGCAATACTATCCGAATGTGTCACGTTTTCAAGGATCGCAACAAGCCACGCTATTCTAAAGAGGATCTTGCAAAAATTCAGTTGGTAGGTCTCAGTAAATACAACATGGAAGTAGTCTCGATTGCTTGTTTACACACGTTTTATATAGGATTTTCTTTAGGGAAATTATGAGGATGGCGTCGGTTTTCTGAAAGGTGTGTTTATTTCCAAGACGTCTACTCAAACGACCGTTGTCTTATTTAAGTACATTTCTTACTTCGTTATATATTGCGCATACCTATAAACTGCTCAATACTCTCGCGATGAATGACACTCAAAGATTTCGTGATGGTTTTGCGTGAATGGCAGGTATGACACCCATAGGTGTCATTTTCTTGCCAGTGGGTTGTTTTGGTGCGCAATAGTTTTTTCCCAGACTTCTTGTGGTGAATCGGTAGCATATTAAACGCAGTTGCTGTGGTAGGCTTCGTCTATGGAAGGATATATTAATAATTCCTCACTAATTTCTCATTTATCGGCAAGAGACCATTGCTGTTGGAGAGCATGTGGCCTGAGTAATGTGACCAGTGAACAGGCACATAAATGCCTCTGCCCTGAAGAATTCGGGGCGTATCCAATGTGCAGCATCATTTTCGGAAAGCAAAAAAAGCAGCAAGCAGCCAAGTTTACAAGCGAATATCCGAAAACTGTTATGGAATATGGATGCGAAGAAATGGATAGAATGTAGGAAGTACTAACATCTTCACAAGGTGTGAAGTAGTGTCGTGGGAAATAAAATGAAATAAACAAATATATATACATATATATTTTGCTTTTATTACTGAGACTTTACGATCATGATTTCATTCCTAATTCAGACCTTTCCAATGAGTGGGTCTTTAACGCTGCTAATTTTGTGTTCTTCGGTAATGTGATGGATGCTAATAGCGGTGCTGCTGCTCCGTCCAACGAGGGCATGGTGGCTAGCGAAGTAGTGCGCCCTGCTCATGATCGGTGCGTGCCTGACACGACGGACAAGAAAATGGAGCAGTAATCAGCAATGTGGTGAATGAATATGTAGAAGATCATTGACAGAAAGAGTATATGTTATAGGAAGGAGCTCTAAATGTTTAATATGTGTTAAAGTTGTTATGTATTTTGCTTTTATATTAAAGTTTTTCCACATATTGCGAATTGTGTTTGGAGGTAAAGAATTCATTTTCTCGAGCTTTCCTACATTCCGTGACCACTCTTCGCGAAAAAACATCCAAGTGAAGCAGTTGAAGCTTACATAGGACAGATAACCTCTCTAGACTTTGTGGATCTTCACATCGCACAAGAGTTGGATACCGGCGGGAATATAGTTCAGGGTTAATTAGTAGGGATCTCAGTAACAGTGTTGGCATAGGTGGTATAAAACGTCAGGACACATCTCTCGACGTGAACTAGGTGGTATACTTTTGGTACGAGGAAGACTACTATTTTCGATCCTAAGCCAACGTTTCTGAACTCGTAAAAGCGTAAAAGATAACGCTCTCGGCGTTGATCAGTCCTGTGCCATGCATTCATCTTCATGAAGCATCCGAGGAGGTAATTGAGTGCATATTTGGCCTATTCACTAACTCGCGGTTGCCTACCGATGTATCGAGCCAATGCTGCTATCGTCCCAGACAACTCTGGTACCAATCTGCAGACCCCGGAGGTGTCGAAAGGCTCGATGAGCCATAGGCACAGGGGATCGATTCCACTTGTGTATTGCAGAGCGCCTCCGACTACCGTGCCACACGCGCCCCTATATATGTATGCAAGTACATATATGTATGTATAATGTACATATATATATATATATATATATATGTATATATACGTACGTATGTATGCATGGATTTCCCTCTGAGAAGCACCTCACATCGGCTTATCGCGAGGCACGTTTCACGGAACGAACATGAATCCATAGACCGGATTCTCTCTTCTGTTCCACCGATTTCACCAACGCCTTCTGCGTTTACGAAAATACTCTTGCATTCTTGAGTGGGTGCCCACTCGTTTATGCGACTTCTATGCTGAGAGTCATTTGTGCCAATGCCTTCAATCAAGTGACGGAGAAGTATATGGGATGCGGTTAAGAGTCGTCTCCAACATATATTCTCCTCGTCTACTCTGGCAGAGACTCGTAGCTTACCATTAATAGATTTGTAGAAAGTGAGCGTCTTCCTTGCATTTAAAATAAAACAGCATTCACAACACTTACCTCATAAAAACTAGCGAATGAAGAAGTATGGCACCACTTTGTAGAAAATATAGGACTGGAAACTATCCACTAGAGAGAATTCGAGAAGCCTTGAGATGACAGGTCTCTTACTAAACTAGCAATGTGTCCATTTCTTCTTGCGTAAGGCTATTATTGTATTATTCCACGTGAATGCTACATAGATGGCCTCAGTTCCCAAAACTACGTGAAGGAAAAGTCTTTAAACATGGAGAAACCGTCAAAACCTTAACCAATGGGAACTAAAACGTATTGAAAACTTCGTGTAACCAGGTGAAGAACACTTCATAGCAGCACTACAACTTAATGACCAAAAGAAGGTTGAATGAATATCAGCCTCTATATTCATTCGTCTGGCAATACTGTTCAATAGGTCTGCTTGAAGAGACTAGCGTTGTTGCCTACAGAAGCTGCTAAAGAGAAGCTACTCAAAACTTGAAAGCAGAAAAAAAAAGCTGCTAAAAAATGAGCAAGGAGTGTTCTTCAGAACTGATTCGTTGTATGACAAAAAACATTCTGTCGTTGATGTAAAGAGTATACAACTGTAATCTCTCCCAATGATAGAAAAGGTAGTTTACACGAACGAGAGTTTCCTCGATGTACCCATAGAAAGTCTGTTCTACAATTCTGTCATGTTCACCATCGCTGAAGTCCCCCTAATTGTCGAAAGAAAATTTTTTATCTTTGAGAACCAGAAAACCCACAATCTACGAAGTGGGAGTTGTGGGTTAAACATGTAGGAACATGTGTACCTTGTACTAACGCCGAGAACGAACAACATTGACGTATATATTCACTGCAGGCGTACTCCAGAAGTTGGAGGGTTTGTTTTCTTCAGGCTCGGTTTCTCGCCGGCACCGTGATTTGAGCAAACATCTGCGAACAATAACTATGGCTTAAATAATATAAGTGGGTATCACAGTAATGTGCCCTTTAATAACCAATTTATTATTGTGTATTTTTTTGTGGTCTCACAAAACGATTACAACAGCTTCAAATCTTGCTGTCGTTGTGTTTACTATATGTTTTATTGCCCTTGTCGTTGTTTTTTGCGCCAATTTTAGCTGTTCCGCCTTGTGTGAAGAATTTTTTCAGGTACTGAACGTAAAAGCTATCCTCACATACCGGAAGATACCGAAGACAGTGAATTGATTGTAGACGATCAGATTTGCGATGATGTTGAGAAGCACACTACAGGTGATTATGTTTCAGGGTTTGGAAATTTGCTGAAAAGAAACATATGATAACTTGGATACTTGGATACTTGGACGGCCCATCCTCACTGGTTGTGGGAGCTCCAGCATGATATCCATTTTTCGGAGTTTTGCCTGTTTGGCTATTGTCTCCCTGCAGTCTCGAGGTCAGCTTAGCCAAAGTCTGCCCTGGCTCATCACCACCAAAGGCAGCTGAGAGGCAGGCGAAACAGAAGGACCCGCATGGTGTGGTGGTGAGCGCGCTACTCCCCGGAAAGGACAATAGCACGTTTGGTCCCCACCACAGACACCTGCGGTCCGGAGTTTGCAAATATCTCAGCATCATTAAAGTTATATTTGGCAACGCATACCCTGCCGCTAAAAACAGTAGGCAGTAAATAATAAGTCAAAATTATACCTAGGTTATTTCAGCTTATTATTTACTACCTAAGAAGCATATGTGGCGCAGTGGTTGGAAGCGCCATTGCGACACAAACATGGAATCGATCCCCGCGCCTAGGGCCCACCGACGCTTCCATTTCTCCGCGGTCAGCAAATTGGTACCAGACTTGTCTGCGAGGATAGCAGCACTGGCTCGATACATCGGTAGGCCACCGCGAGTCATTGTAAACGCCAGATATGCATTCGATCACCTCCCAACGATGCTTAATGAAGTCGAATGCATGGCGCATCCCTCAGGAATTGATCAACGCCGAGAGCTTTATCCTTTATCCTTTATTTACTGCCTACACTTTTTAATGGCATGGTATGTTGTAAAATATAATTTCAATGATGTTGAGATATCTGCAGAACTCCGGATCGCAGTCAACTGCGGTAAAAAGGGCACGCGTGAAGGCAGAGATTGGTTTGGGCAGCGAAATATAATAAAGAGTAGCATATAGTAGTAATATTATACTTCTAGATGTGTGAAACAAAGGGTCTCCTATAAATTTTCAATGTTCCTATCCCCATAAACCCCTCCACCTTCTAAAAGTTTATCGTTTGTATTCGAAAAAATCAACATTGCATCGTTTAAATCGCCGAAGAGTTTTGCTCGTTTAGCTGGAATGTGTAATGCTCACTTACGTTTTAATTCCCAGTAGAATTTTAGGCCAAATTGTCTCTGGTTTTACTGGATTTCAGCAAATGTGGTGTACTGGGTGTTTTTTTACGTTCTCGCAGATGTTCTTTTTTATGGGGACGCATAATTCAAACTTGAGAAGAACGGTAAAATTTGAAATACATGCTGAGATATTTGCAAAACTTGGAGTCCAGTTCAGAGTCGAACGCACGATTACCCTTTCTGGGGCCTCACGTGTTACGCACTGCACCAATGCTGCCCGTGCTTTTGCCTTTCCCTCGGCCAGTTTTCTGCCCTAAAGTTTGACTAGAATGTAGTTGAAGAATGATTTTGTAGAAGCGTTTGTAATCTATTGGAATCTTTGAAATCACCTTTATTTCAAACTGCTATTTTTTGTAATACCATTGTACTTTCGTCCACGTATGGAAAAAACATTTTGTTTTTTACATTACGACGATTGGTCATTTTATGATGCTGAGATATTTGCAAAACTCTGTTCTATCACCTAGTTCTATCCATCTTTTTGCCGTCAGCAAATACCCGTCAGCGGGATTGCTCTGGGGAGCCCAAATCGACAATGAACCCAGTTAAGCTAAGAGACAGGCGAAACGAAGGGCCCGCATGGTGTGGTGGTGAACGCGTTAGTCCCCGGAAAGGGTAATGGCGCTTTTGTTTCCCACCGCAGACACTTGCGATGCGGAGTTTTGCAAATATCTCAGCGTCATAAAGGTTATATTTCGCAACATACCCTGCCATTAAAAAGATTAGGCAGTAAATAAAAAAGGTTAAGATTAGTCATTTTCTTCATTCTTCTCCATAAATACTTCCCGTTCTAAGCTACGAAAACGCAATGGATCCAAGCTCGACTCAGAACAGCAACATGATAGTAAAACTGCTTCACAGTAAAAGTACTATTACCCCAATGAACGGTGTTAGATGGCGGCTGATTCCAGTGCACAGCAACTCGGCGTACCTGGCGACTGATCTATCGCTTGCACTCGCAAGTAACGATCCTCGGCTGGTAATCCAGCAAAATCGCAGAATTAACACTTTAGATTTCGATTATTAGCAGTGAACAGAAAGCTAGCATATTCAGACATTGATCCTTCGTTAGCAGTCACAAGTAACGATCCCCGGCTGATAGTTCGAAAGCAAAACTATAGAGACAACGGTGTTCGATGGCGATTGATAGTAATGGAGAGAAAGCGGGTATGCTTGGATCGCTGGCACTCAATAGTAACGATTCCGGACTGAATTGTCCCAAGCTTGATGAATCGTGAATCGTTGTCTAAAAACAGGGTTTATTTGAGGTTTATACCCCTAGAACGAGGACCAAGTCATATGAATCCTAGTATTTCATCTTAATTCGCATGTATTGCTTGATTTTTAAAACAGTGCTCTTGTTTGCGCTCATTATGCTGTGTTCAATTTTTTCTCTTCTTGGTGTCTCAAAAAGAATATTAGTTTGCATTCTTGTAACTTTTGAATTTCTTTCGTTCTTCAGTTTTTATCATGCATAATGTTTTCCTTATAGCTTTTTAGTGTTGATTGTTTGGCGGTATATGTTTGGATAAATTTTTGCTAATTTTGAACCACAAGTGCCTTGATTGTGGAGGAATGAGTAATGAGCGAGAAAGAACTGGATGAGAAACGTGGTTGCACACGCATCAAATTTGACGAAATTGTAATTCCATGATTCACGCATGAATACTGGCAAATGAATTACATTCAAGGATGTGCGGACGTTGAAGGCAATTCAGGTTGGTGAGACAAAACTCAATACAAGTGTTTCTTGAGAAACGACAATTCATGATGACACAACTGATAGTATGAAATGCAGTGATAAGGATAGAAGGCAAAGCTTGCGGCGTCGATCGATCCCTGAGGGATGCGCCATGGATTCTCCTTTATTAAGCATCGTTTCGGGTGATTGAATACGTATGTGGCCTATACAATGACTCGTGATGGTCAACCGATGTATCAATTCAGTGCTGCTATCCTCCCAGATCGATACATTTGTATAAACGGTGGTAACCATGAAGGACTTCATTACGTACGCGCTGTTAGGACGCAGGATAAGTAGACGATCTGGGAACATTGGGGTATTCGTGAAATTAGATGGTACGTTTTAGCAGCTGGATGAAATTTAGGTTTATAGATTAAATTATTATATCCGTAGCTCCGTCTACACAACTGATGATGGTTCTAATCTTAAACGATGAGAGATCGTAAGACGAAAGGTCTTGGATACTATCTTATGAGCTCTGATCAGTAAGTATAAGATAGGATATTTTCTGATCTGGGCTGCGCAAATTTCCCAGAAATTTATGACTTTGTGCGGCTGATCTCCAATACTAAATGGCGAACCTAGGAAGAACAAAACGATGAGTGTTAAAGAGAAGCTGTTAACTATGCTTCAACACTAATTGGAGGACCTAAAAGAACAAAAAAGACGAGCGTTTAAGAGAAGCTGTTAACCATGTGAACTATTTGTTAAGATTTACCTCCTGAGATTATCACAGTGTTTGTCTGAGAGGATTGATTGTCAATATGATTCTTCCAGCCTCTTAAGAATGCGAAGCCATCAAAACCTCAGCAAGTATTGTATTGAATAAGTCCTGTTGTTAACTATCTCGTTAACTATTAACTGTTAACAATTAGCAGTGCTCATCAATAAAACGGTGAAATGTTGATCAATGCCGAAGTTGAAATAAAGTTGCTTCTGGGGGCCCTCATACTCTTTAATCACAAATGACAACGAACTTGGACATCGCCTTTGTAAGGATGTGGCCAAAAAGCGGACTTTGGTAATCGTGGTCGAACACAATACTATCTAGGAAAAACTTCACATGGAAAATCACGGTTTAGAAACCAGTGAATAAGTTCGAAAGACATCTGTGTTTACTATGGTCGCTAAGACTATATGATAATCAAAGTCCAAAAGTTTGTTCTTAAAGTTGGAAATGGATGTGTCCTAATGGAGAGTGCAATTGAAATGTTGCCTAGCTGATGTCATTGTCAGCACAATGTTCCACACTACTTTCAACTATTTCTGTTTCTTGCAAGGTACTTGCTAACATAACGGAGTGAGAACCTGAAAATTTAAAAAACTCGGAAATGAACAAATGAAAACGGGGTTTGAACAACTGCAAACTGGAGCATGTTCACCTTTTTAGTCTGCTTTTGGAAAGAGGATGTTATCGAAGCCATCAGTTCGAAATACTACTGGATTCTGTGCAGGGTAATGTGGAAAAAATCCGAGCGTTCGAAAGTTACCAGGAAATGTCTGTCTTTAGAAACTTAGGAGCTGAAATATCAACGTGGAGTCGCAAAAATAAATCTGGAATCTAATTAGTAACTACAGCTGTCACAACTGTGACCACTGCATCAGTTGTTAAATCTCATTGGTTATCTCAACTACGGATAAAGCACTGCTTAAATGTCGACTTTTTACTCAACAAACATGGTGTCCTATCGAACATATCTTATTTCACTGGTTTTTTTCCTTCTTCGTATAACCATGTGAACCCTTCATCACAAATTTCTTTACTCTAGCAGGGACTTGATCTCATTGCACAGCTTCGATTTTTCCTTTTTGCCAATTTTCTTCCTAGCAAAGGAAGATTGTTCGCAAGCGAGTAGCTGTTTACAATAATACGTAGTGTGAACTTAAACTGTGATGCTTTCGGTGTAGCTAACCTTGGAGGAGAGCAAATCTGATTTGAGCTCATGTGGCAAGTTGATATCACTCTGCATCACAATGTTACTAAATCAATAACAGTTAGTAAAAAGTAGCCTGGGTCATTCCTTGAATGGTCCCCGGGTCCCTCCAAAGGATTTCATTCATTTTACATCTTGTGGTTCAATAGTGGCGAACATGAAATGTTGGTCCGAACTGCTCGCTCTTTGGTCATCACATTAGTTGCAGTATTAAGGATAAGGATAAAGGATAAAGCTCTCGGCGTCAATCAATCCCTGAGGGATGCACCATGCATTCGACTTCATTAACCATAGTCGGTGATTGAATGCATATCTGGCCTTTTACAATGACTCGCGGCGGTTTTCCGATGTATCGAGTCAGTGCTGCATTGCTTCGAGACAAGTCTGGTACCAATTTGCCAACTCCGGAGAGATGGATGGCTTGGTGAGCCATAGGGGCGGGGATCGCTTCCATGTTTGTGTCTCAGTGGCGCCTCCAACCACTGCGCCACACACGCCACTGCAGTACTAACAACAGGCGAAATATTACGCTCGTTCAGATTGAAGAAGTTTTTCTTTTGTTGCACTGACTGACTATGAGAGAGACTTTCACATGTTTTATTACAATGTCGCTTCTTCAACCGTACGGCTGAAGAGATACCTGTCTTATCATATTTTCAACACTTCAACGTCAACAGTGAAGTGATTGTTCTCAAGTCGCCTTCTGCGGTCGTTCTAGGGCTAGACGGTAGTTGTGAAGGTTAGATTTTAGGCAGTGTAATTTTGTTCTTGGCAATCCCCATCTTATGTGCCGTCTTTTCTTTTTTTCACATATGTTGTAATGTTGGTTTCTAGAGGAGAATATGACCTCCAGCTCAGAAGAACAACACCGTGATACTGTGTAACTTTCATTATTGTTTTGCCTATGGCCTAGACTTCAAATCAAATATGACGAAAATGATTCGGAATGGTTTTTCCTTAAAGTCGGTTACCAGATCTACCACGGAGGTTTTTCGACAGACGAAAAAAAAGAAGGGTGGAAAAAACATTTTTTCATAAAGACCGGCATTTGTTGAAGCCTAAAAGGAATAATCAGTGTGTCACCTTTCTTATTGGTTGCGTACTACAATTTTTTTCACGGACAGGATACTGCGTGATGCAAAACTCCTGACCGCAGGTGTCTGCCGTGGGGATCGAACCCTTTATTACCTTTTTCGGGGCTAACGTATACACCAACGCACCATGCGGATCCTCCGTTTCTCTTCTCTCTCAGGTAGTTTTCTGCCTAACAGTATCATCAACAATCACCCGCAAACCGAATTGATCTGGAGAGCACAAATCGGCAGTGAACCAAGTTAAGCTGAGCCCCCGGAAAAGGTTATAACGGGTTCGATCCCAACCGCAGGCACCTGCGGTCTGGAGCTTTGCAAATATCTCCGCATCATTCTGGTTGTTTTTTCACATCATTCTCTGCCCTAAAAAAATTGTATTATGGAGCTAGTCTCATAACATGATGGAGAAAAAAGATGTTCTTGTTGCGCAGAAGAAGTGCAGTCGATAAATCAAACTAGCGATTTATTCTCTTGTCAATCGATTCATGAGGCATAAATTTCTCAAAGTGCTACGACTGTCGAACTTTTTTAGATGTTCCAAAAGGGTTTGGATGTTTACATCGAGTTCTGCTGAAAGTTTTCTAACAGATGTCCTAGCCTTGAATTCATCGTCCTAAGTGGCACAAAGACTCCTGCTAACCTACCTCATTTTCAAAGCCGAGTACTCTTTTTCAAACTTTCCAAACCAACTTCCTGAAAGAAAAAAACGACGAGTAGTTGATATATTTATTTATACAATCTTATAAACTGGTCTTCTTTAGCTGATACGAGGTTGGAATAGGTCTTCGTTGTCGTTGTTGTTGTTGTTGTCGTCGTTGGCTGACGCTTCTGCGATTTTGCCTTTTTCAGAGACGTGCTGTTACGAGTGGGACTCGTCCAACAACAACAACAACAACAACAACAACAACAACAACAACAACAACAACAACAACAACAACAACAACAACAACAACAACAACAACAACAACAACAACGACAACGAAAACATGTACCAACCTCGCATAGCTCAAAAAGAGCAATTTATAAGATCGTATAAATAAATATCCAAAAAAGCCTCGAAAAGTTGACGCTTTATTGTTTTGGAATCCTGTGCAAGGATAGCAGCCTTTATATCAAAATCGTCTCCACTATGCTTCTGGGTCCTATGCGTCCCTAGTTGGGTACCTTGTCTTACTTTACCTTTTTATTATTTTTGGTAATCCGAACTTTTTGGAAAACGAGAAATTCTATACACGAAAGCGGATTTCGAAGGTAAAAACAGGAATTCCTTTGTTTCTGATAAACGATAAAGCTCTATTCCGCAGAAGAAGGAAAAAAGAAAAGGGGGTTTTGAGTCGGTTATTTTTGCTTGATTCGTCGTTGTTTCAAATGAATGGTTTTTGCCGTTTATATTAATATATATGTACATAGTTGTGTCAGTAATAAGAAGCATGTCTTTGCAACTGTTCCGTTTTTAACACTGTTACAATATACGATACAGCCTCTACTTGATGACAATGACCATCTATGCGGCTTGCCTTGTGTAAGATGTCCTTCCATTCTATAACGAGTTTTGATGCAGCATTTCATTTCCACGTTTGTAGAATCACACTGAAACGTTGTACGGCCAGACTTTCTGTTTGATATCGGTTAACTAATTGGAGTTCTACATATGTAAACCTTTTAGGCCTGAACTGTTGGGTAGAATGCCCTAGAACTAGTGCACCTGCTCACCACTAATAGTCACTGGTCTTTGTAGATCGCAAGGAGGGGTGCTATAAACTGGTTGCGATTCCTGAGCAGGTAGCAACTCCTGCAACGATTGCGATTTTGCCAGTAATTGGCCGAACGATAAACAATGGTTCTGATAACGGCTTACATCGCCTCTATTCAACTACGAGAACTTAATTGTATAGAACTATCCAACAACGTTTAGTAAAAACATTTTTGTTTTTTATATTGGTTGAGGCGCATCGCATTTGTATTAGGGGGCGGATAGCGTATTAGTAGTGATGCCGATTATCATTAGCACGTTGCCGGCTCGATCTCAGCCCAGGTTTACCAAGCCTCTCGCAATTCCGATTGAGGTTGAAGAATTTTTATCGGACTTGAAAAAAAACCCCTTCTCTAAAAATGCAATTGGGAACGCCATAGCTCGGCTATCTCAGGAGTCCAGTGAGAGTCAGAATCGACCAGCACTCTCTGACATTCATAATGCAATGGAAATTCTGAAGCAACACCCTAACCCACAGACGAAAAGGTGCAACACTTTTTGTTGCACGGTTTTGCTGATGGGTTCAGCTACGGTTTGTTGTTCTGTAATACTATCTACTCAATGGTGTGCTGAGATCTAGTTAGGAATTGTTCGATGTGGAATCTCGAGCTACCCATGCATGAAGATTAACGGTAAAAGGCGATGACTGTATTTTTTGTACACTAGATAAATTCTCATTATAGCGACGCCATCCTGTCGTTTTTGTTGTTTTTCTAGCCGGAGAGCCCACCAGTTCTGTACTCTTCAGTAAACGCCATTATCTATAAATTTTTTTTAACGAAAGACTCTTCGTTAATGGTGTTCCTTTATCCGGAAATTTCTGTCGCTTGTATAGCGGTTTCTCTGTTTTCTGGTGGATGTTGCCTAGTGAGACCCTTCACGTAGTTGAGGAGTTCGGAAAGAGAACGTGCGAAACAATAAAATGACGACTTCTATATAAATAACAGGAAAGAGTGAAAAAAATCATGCTGGTTTGATGAGTTTGTTCATTACCTGGACTGTCAAGGTGAGGTCCTTCCTTTTCGAAGAGTTGCAGTATTTTCATCTACATGACCTTTGTTTTAAGGGAATTAGTGTCGCTCAGCTTCCTCGTAAGCATTTCTTGGTTGCAAAGATGTAAACAGATGTAACTCACCACCAGACTACGATCAGCACGTTCCACTCAAAAGATTTCCTGTGGCTATACTTGATACTTGATACTTGAACGGCGCGTTCTCACTAGTTGTGCGGGGCACAGCATAACAACCACTTTTCGGAGATTTGCTGGTTAAACCATTGTGGTTCCCTGGAATCCCGAGGACAGCCCAGCCAAAGTTTGCCCGAGGTCGTCACCACGACAGACAGTTGCAGCCCTTGTGGGTTAGAGGGAGATTTGCAACCATGCGACTTTGATACCAGGCCGATGGTGGATCCTGGTATTGGTTTACTCTAGCTAGGCTTCTTGATGGAAACGCCAGACTCCTTCTCAGCTTTGGCAGAAACTGCCGGGGGGACGAATTCCCCCGCTGTACATCGCAGTCCGAAACCCAGGAACACCTCTCAGCCACGATGAGGCGGTAAACCGTTAAGAGGTCCTGTGGCTTCATGGTACGCAAATGTGTCAAAATACAGTAGTCAATGAAAAAAACTTTTTTCCTACAGTTTCTCAAAAAGAAATGAATGCCAATACTCCGCCACCTTTGTTTTATCTTTCTTTCTTTCATCTACAATCGTCATCCATGGAGGTGGTATTCTTAACAATCGACCGTGACAACGTGAGAAAACGAAACTGCTCTACACTACTCCTCCATGGAAGCAAAGGACATTTTCTTTGCGGTTTTCTCTCAATCTGCGAACATTCTTGGACATTTACTCAAAAAATTTGCTCTACCTGCTGTCTTTTTTATTTCGCATATTTTTTAATATATGTATAGTATATGGGAGGCGGTTAGGAGTCGCCTCCAACAAATAAGCTCCATGTCCACTCTGGGAGAGCCTGGCAAGCTATCCGTGAGTATAGCCAGCCTCCAAGTTTAGAGCCCAGCGAGGTATACGTGGGTATCAAAAATGCTAAACACAGTAAAAAGAACGGGCCTCATTACCCTGACCCCGAAAGAGCTCCCAATTTCACAGCGTTGGGTAGGACGAGTACGGAGAGCCTGCTAAAATCTCAGAGCCAATGGAAGCTGCCTGGATCACGAAGAACTATCGTGACGATCTGTACCTACAATGCACGCAAACTTGCACCCGAGTCCTCGATAGTAGACTTGCTCATGCAAGCAAGAAGGATAAGGTACGATGTCATCGGCCCCGCCTAAACGAGACGACGCCACCTATTCAACGCCGTCTATGACAACGGAGAAGCGACAGTACAGGAGTCGGCGGCGTGGGCGTTCTGGTCAGCACGAGTTTCTCCATGAACATGGATTCAATTGAACAGCTTAGAACCCGAATCGGACGTTTACGATTAAAAAGATGTGGATCAATGCCGGCTTTGACAATCTTCGTCGTTTACGCGCCTACATCAAACTATAACGAAGAAGAAGTCCAAGCGTTCTAGATGAACTTGAAGAAGTTTTCTACAGAGAAGACCACACATTCTTCAAGGTTATCATTGGAGATTTTAACCCCCAAGATTGGACCAAGAAGATCGCCCGAAGAATGTCAGATTAGGGACCACGGATAAGAACGGAACGGAAAGAGCAGTGTGAGCGGCTTTCTGAGTTTGTCATGACCAAGACCATCCATAGTAAGTCACAATTCCAGAAGCCCCCCACCCTCAATGCTGAACGTGGGAATCTCCCAATGAAAAGTACCATGACGAAATGGACCACATCATAGTAAATAGAAGGTTTTGCCTAACGGATGTCGCTTGTCCCAAAAATCTATAAGGGATCAGACCATCGTCTCCTTCGTGCTAGATTCTATTTCTCGCGGAAAGGAGAAAAGAGCCGCTAAATTCAAAAACCGAAGTCCCAGAACCACCACAAACTGGGACGTATTCAATTCATTAGTCGGCTGTTTGGAAGACGCCGTTGTCGATAACACCGACGAGGAAATACGGTCTGCTCATTCAACGTCTTCACGTTAGCGCTGCGAAAGCTAAGAGTTCGAAAGTCACCAAGAGACGTCTGTCTCCAGAAACACTCGAGCTGCTACGTACGCCAGCGTGGAATCGGACGACCTGCAGGTTACCGCGAACTAAAGTCCGAACTTACAAAACAATGCAAACAGGCGATAAAAGAAGATATTAAAGAGAGAAGAGCAGCAGTAATGGTCGAAGCTACAGAGGCTTAGAAAAGCATTGGCAAAGCCCACCGAGGGTTCGCCAATTACAAGACCAAAATGATTGCACTCCGACGCCCAGACGGAACAGTTACAGCGTCCAGAAAGGTAATGGAGAAAATTATTCACGAATACTACTCAGATCTCTTCGATAGCCACGTCCACCTCCCATCATATGAAATAAAGGAGGATGGATATGTTGTACCACCGGTTCTCCCTTACGAAATCCGACATGCCATTTCGTCGGTGAAAAATCGAACAGCACCAGGTCCGGAGAGAATAAGAGCAGAACACCTGAAGAACCTTCCGCCAGTCCTTGTAAACACACTGGCTCGGCTCTTCACACGTTACCTGTCTGAAGGCAAGGTCCCTACTCAGTGAAGACCAGCAAGACCGTGTTATTGTTCGAGAAGGGTGACCTACACGAAATCGGCAACTATCGCCTAATCTGTTTGCTGTCTGTCGTCTACAAACTTTTCACTCCAGTCATTCTAAACAGGATTGACAGAACACTGGACGAAGGACAGCCATGTGAGCAAGCAGGGTTTCGAAAAAGGATTTAGCACGATGGACCACATCCACACGATAACAAAGCTCAATGATGTATCGCGAGAGTACAAGAGACCGCTCTGTCTCACTTTCATCAGTTTACAGAAGGCCCCTGATTTAATTGAGATAGATGCAGTCACGGAAGCCCTTGATAGTCGACGAGTCCCTATCCAATACATAAACATTCTTCATGAGCTGTACAAAAAATTTCACATCCAACATAACACCATTCTACAACGATATTAACATCGACGTCAAGACAGTGATTAGACATGGCGATACCATCTCGCCAAAATTATTTACCTCCACCCTCCAGAACGTCATGCGAACATTGGAATAGGATAATATTGAGTGAAAATTGATGGTCGGCACTTACACCATCTTCGCTTTGCTGATGACATCGTCTTTATAACAACAAACATTTCCCAAGTAGAAGAATGCTTACCGACTTTGATAATGCCTGCGGAAAGATTGGTCTTTCGACTAAATCTCACAAAAACCGATGTTCATGAGGAAAGGATTGGTTTCGTATGGCCCCATTCACGTTCAACGGAACGAATATCTCCGAATGCTTCAGCTATGGATATCTAGATCGAGAAATCAACATGTTGAAGACTTAGCTCCAGAGCTGAGCAGAAGGAAACGAGCGGCTTGGGGAGCTTTCAAGATCGTCGAGGATTTAGTGAAGAGAACAAAGAACACCCGACTCCGTGCCCACCTTTTTGACGCAACGGTATTTACTGCCCTAACGTATGCGTCAGAAACCTGGTCGATGCGTAAGCAGGATGGATGATCACTCAGCGTTATTGAATGCGCAGTCGAAACGACGATGCTAGGAGTATCACGTTTCACACAAGGGATGGGATCCGAAGCTTCGACCTGCGTCAACGATCAAAAGTGAAAGATGCCCTTCTCTACGCCAAACAGTCGAAGATATGGTGTGCCGGACACGTAATGCGTATGAATGACAACCGATGGACAAGAGTCGTTAGTGACTGGATTTCTCGGGATGTTGAACGCACTGCAGGAAGACCACCGACTCGATTGTCAGAGTTCTTCACGAAAGCCTAGAAGAAAGGCATGATGCTCAGCGAGTCCCTAGAGCGAGCAGAATCCACTGGGTTACTCTTGCATGCGACAGGGAAAATGGAAGATTTATTGGTGCCCGGCTCGAGGAGACGATCAACGGGACTACAGGTGATACAGGTAATACAGGTGATGTTTTTTTTAGCTCTCACAATCGGGTCGATCACAAAGGTTTTTGAACACTGGTCTCGGCAAGAGACTTTTCGTTTTTTTTTGAGCAAATGCTGCACTCTAATAATGGAAAGATATGCAAAAAATTTGCACTGCCGTCATGAGCGTGAAACCAAGGACAGCATCGACAGCGAACGGGGTCTTCAAATCGCGCAATGCGTGCGAAATTTGCAGCAGCGATGCGTTCGCTCACTGGCAGTACGGTAACGGTGAACGGATAGTGAGAGGAAGTGCAGGGGCGGGGGTAGGACAGTTGTTTTGTAGCAGGTCTGAACCGAACTGATTGTGCTACGTGGCTGAAGCAGATATCGAAGACATGGGAGCTACCGGCTCAAGTCATTCAGCTTTTCACTCCAGGAGCAGGTGTGTTCTACAGATGGTGACTTCAGCTTTCAGTTCCTCCGTGGATTCTCCCAGTTTGCGGTCCACGATTTCTACAGAGCGTCGACAAAGCTTTTTAGGACATATTTGAAAACAAGCATATTTCGATGGAAAAGTAATTCGAAAAGCTTCATGTCTGCTAAAACAGGGTAATATAACCTTTCATTTGTAGTATGCCATCTAAGTCAATTAAATATCAGTGATCATTAGTAATCTTGCAACGGTTTACCGCCTCATCGTGGCCTGGGTGAAGGTTGTTCCTGGGTGTGGGTGTCGCGCTGCGATTTACAACGAGGGAATTCATCCCTCAGCAGTGTCTCCCAAGCTGAGAAAGCTGAGAAGGAGTCTAGCATTTCCATATCAGAGGGCCTAGCTAAGAATAAACCAATACTAAAATCCACCACTGTCCTGGTAAGAAATTAGTCGCATGGTGGCAAATCTCTCTGATCCACACGGACGACGACTGTTTGTGATGGTGACGACCTGGGGCTAACCTTGGCCAGGCTGACCTCGGGGCTCACTCCGGGGAACCAAAACGGCTAGACCAGCAAAACTCCGAAAAAACGGGAATCAGCTGAGGCCTGCACAACCATTGAAGACGGGCCATCCAAGTACCCAAACCCAAGTAAGATCATTAGTAAGACAAAGTAAACAACAAAACAGAGACAACTTGTTTGTTAGGAAAGGTGTTAACTGGTTGGATAAAAAATAACTGAACAAATGAATAATGTACAATACTATGGTATTTTCAGGACCACAAATTGAGGAAAAATTTCTAGGAAAGGAGCGTCATGGGCAACAATGAGACAGGTGCTGCTTCAGTTCCTTTCGCCTCAATCCACTTCACTTCTTCTACTCAGTTTTTGCAAGTTCTTCGGTTATTCACCAGAGAACAATAACACGGTTCATTCAAAATCGAGCAAACGAACGAATATAGTCCAGGTCGTAGGCGAAAAAGTAGAAGCAAATATTCTAACCATGTCACGATGGCATTCGCCTAACAGCAACTTTCACCTTCTCAATTCACGCTATTGCAGAATTAAGCAAGCGAATGACCAATGTCTTTCCAAAACTCCAGAATATTTAATGTATAAATTGCGCTTCTTTTTAAATCTTAACTTTGTCGTGCAACTAGAAAAAGAATTTTGACGATAATCTTTCAAATCCTGTTGAAACTAGATATGATTTCAGCGACTACTAGCCTTGTTTTCACCCAATACCGAGGCTCAGTCGACGCTACATCCGTCAGATACGCATAATCGGGAAAACATCCAGGTTTTGTGCTCATCTCTTATGATGCTGCTCTGGAACAATAACATCAATAGGTCAGAGAATTCATGCATCTATCAAGTGTATCTGAAAAAATACACTCCTAAGAAACCTGTGTAAAGTGTGAAATACCTCATTGCTGACATCTCTATCTGTTGCTTTTTGGATTTCCTGATATCCATTGTGCCGTGAAGTGAGATCATTGGCAATTACATATAAAATCATCATGGGCCGTTGCTGGTCGATCGAAAGAGATGTTCTGCGGACTCAATTCGTTGCTGTAGCGCAGGGGTTCGATCAAAGCCATATTGTTGGACGAAATTCTTACCTTCAAATTCTTGGAATGCAAGTTTACATTGTGACATCAATGAGATTCTCGCAGTTACTTTTTCGCTGCCACCAGCAGCGATAAAGAGATTCGTCTGAAAATGAGATGCTCCCCCTCTATCCTGTGAACGAGCGGAACCACTCGAATAGCTCTGGAGCGCAACAGAGACGAATAGAGACTTCATTGTTGTCGTCAGTGTTCTCAACTAGAGTTATTCAATGATTGCACAGTGTTCGATCCAATATCGTGGTAAGAATAATTTTATTGTGTTTATTTGTTACTATGGTATTAAAAAAACAAAGACTGAATCCTGAGCTTACATAACCGGTTAAGCGTTTAACCTATTTTAGTACAGTTTTAGCCTGCCACAGGTCCTGCTTATCAAAGTCGAACATGTGATGACGATCAGAAGGAAGCGGTTAGCTATAGTGCCTACTAAAAAATTGTTTCCTTAATGTCGACGTACAGTAATTAGGCTGATGGAAATAGAATTTCAGAATGACAGTTATTCCTAGTATGTATTTGTTGTTTGTCTGACTTTTTTTTATAGAGGTGCCAGCCTCCTCAGCGAGTGAAACCTGGCCGGTAGGATGAACTCGGCACTCTAGTTCATAGCTCGACACCCAAAACCATCTTTTAGCCATTATATGCCAATGGAACAATTAGAATATAGAAGCACCAAATGTCCCGACATGCAAAAGAATTTTTTTTTGAAGAGAACAAGTGCGCTATACTCATTCTGAAAAAAAGTAGCTTTGAGAAAGTTCGCTCTAGTTCGGCTCACTGACTTCGACTATTCGAAACTGGCTATTTAACGTGTCACATTGGTAGAAGGCATTGTAAATCCCTTCTTTGGCCGCTTTTTACCATTAAATGTCATAAACAAGCTTGTGAAGGATTTGAGTGGTCTTTAACATTTTGGTACGATCGCTTTACGTGCTTTTTATATATATATATATCGCTTTAGGGTTTAATTACCCAAGTCTGAGCTCACCTTGGATGGGACTGGTGGCCAGTTGTGTTCTTTCCGTGACTGGAGACGAGCGTGTGTGTAAGTTTTGCTATGGTGATGATGATCAGAATGGTGGTTGGATTCGACCGTGTATGTGTAGCGGTTCACTAAAGTGGGTTCATTTACGGTGTTTCGAACACTGGATGGAGAAGGCACCTGCACAACAGCAAATGCAATGTCAAACATGTCGGTTTGTTTATGTCAAATCGTGGGTGTTAAAACCGTTTTCGGAATGGTGTCGTCCAGCGATTAAGCTTTCTGCATGGGAATGCATTGAAATCTTTCTCGACACATACTCAACATACAAATTTATACGTGGATTCGTTTTAATTATGGAAGGAGAAAGGTCCGTCATTGCCCAGTCCCTACATTTTATATTCTGGCGTGTTTTTATCGCAACTGATCGCCGTTTGGCATATTATGCTTCTCTTGGCAGGCTTATCCTGTCGTCCATCTTCGTAATATCTGTCAGAGACTGTATTCCTGATTCTGAGAGGTTAGTTGTTGTGGAAACAATAAACTTACTGCCATTGATTTGTTTTTTAATGAGTTGGAGCTCTTTCCATTTTTTTTGCGAAGAAAAATTTACTTGTACTTTATACTGTTTAAGGATACGGTTCATCTAATCCGTATCTACATTGTTTTGTTTGTCGTATACTACTCGTTGTATTTGGTGGAATCAACGGTGAGACTTTATCACGTTATATGGGGCGCGTGTAGCTCACCACCCTCCCAACGGTTTACCGCCTTATCGTGGCTGGGAGGTGTTCCTGGGTGTCGGACTGCAAGGTAAAGCGGTGAGATTCCACCCGCCAGGGTCTCCTAAGCTGAGAAGGAGTCCGGCGTTTCCATCAGGAAGCCTAGCTAAGAGTAAACCAAACCAGGATCCGCCACCGTCCTGGTATCAAAGTCGCATGGTGGCGAATCTTGCTCTGATCCACAAGGGCTGCGACTGCGCGTGGTGGTGAAGACCTGGGGCAGACTTTGGCCAGGCTGCCTTCGGGATTGCAGGGAACCACAATGGCTTAATCAACAAATCTCCGAGAAATGATGATTATGCCGGGACCCACACAACCATTGAGGATGGGCCGTTCAAGTATCAAGCAAGTAAATATATATGCTTAGAATGAATGCTTCTGTTTCTAAATAACTAACACTTTTCCGAATTTTTTTCTCTGAATTTTCACGACAACCTTCTATTATTTCCACGAAGTTTTCCCTCGTCTCTAACAAATCAGCTTAGGGCGAACATAGACGTTTCAATCTCGTGAGATTCGCGGCCGATTAAACGAGATTCAATATGCTATTAGTTCCTCACTGACCCATTTATAAAATGGACACCTATGAGCACCTTGATGCTTTGAGTATCTTTTAAAAAATTTTTTTGGGCAATTCCTGACAAGTTCTCGTCGGCAATCCCTAAGCATCTATCCGGAAACAAAAGTCTAGGTGTAAATTTATGTTAGAAATTCTCCAACTTTGAAAAAAATCCATTGCGAGGCGTGAACTACTCTTTGATCACGAACGGTCGGCAACAGCAGAGATCGACATACACAGCTGAAAAAAAGTGGAAAGAATACAGTGAAGCTGGTAGCTAAAGCGTTAATCAGTATCGTATGTTATGCACTCGCATTTCTAATCACAGATGCCATCCTTATATTTGAGTGCGTCTACACTCGTTGGTCTTCTTATGGTGTCATTGCTACGTTGACTTGATAAAAGTTTAAACACCCAAGTACAATGTTTCACCACCTACATCAAAAGTATGGAGTCGTAAACCACAAGATAACGGGCGTTCTCAACTGAGCTAACTCGTGCAGCTCTGGTTTTTTGAAGGAGACTAAGGGCATTACGTCTTAATATTGTCGTATTTCTTGGACCTTCTTGGATTAGTTTAGAACCTTGATATGTGATCGTTCAGTAAAAAGACATCGTTTAATTGATGGAAGAGAATTAACATAAAATTTGTCACAGCAGCACAGATTGAACTGAAAAAGTTCAGACACAGTCCGTTAAGCCATTTGATTGACTGCCTCTGTTATGGTGGAAGATTTCTTGAAGAGATTGAGACAATGCTTCATATTTCTCCGGAAGCACATTTGAATAGGAAAAAAGAAACCACGTGAAGGCGCAATACATAATGGTGACGTTTCCGAACTCGCGATCATGTTTTTAGCGCGTCTTTCAAAGCATCTTTCCGAGAAACGATTAGCGCTCTGATTTACTGTGAAAATTCTCCAAGTGAAAAGAAAAGACTAATGCCGGGACCAGCTACATAGTTCACGCTAGTACTACTTCGGTAACTCTTGCTTTTTTTTGATATTCCTATAAGAAGATTCACACTTAGTACCCCCACGTGAACAATGCGCCGTGTTGCGCAACCGTTCTCCATGGCGAGGAACTGTTTCGAAGACGCATTGCTTGATCTTTAACTAATGAAGAGTTAGCAATTTTTTAAAAGTTTGCTTTTTGAGGGCTGCCATAGAAGTGCTCTGTTTAAAAATTACAAATAAAATTGTAATTCATAAAGGTCCCTTTGAAACACCAATCATTACTAATTGCTCTGTGAAGAATACCGACAATCACGCCAACGACCTTTCAGCTCTATGCTTGATATCGCTTCTAAATGACTTGCTAAAAGGTACTCCCTCCGGATTGTTGCTAGGTCTTATTCGTTGTCCCGGCTAAATGATTTTGAGTGCAATCCAGAGTTCGATTTTTTACGTCGTCGAACACACGGATTTTCTCTTTCACTTGTATGAAACTGGATGATCTCAGCATCATTTCCTGGACATGTGTTCAAAAAGGAAGGCCGAGTTTTCATTTTCCTTAAGCAACATCATGGCCATCAAAGAAAATTTTTAAACTGTAAACAACAGTCGAGTTTAAATATGAGTAGTGAAGATCACTTTTATATTTACCACCTCTTCGAGGTCTTTAACTTTCAAAACGTAAAGTCCAGCTCTATTTCTGGAGCCATACTGTTCATAGGATGAAACTGTCTTCTCTAGTACATATAGCTAATGCATTCGAGAATATTCGTTCCGATAAGAGAGTTTTGAAAACCAAATATTTCCTCACAAATATTGTTTTCAACTGCAATCTAAAACCTACTTTCACCCATGCGTTTAGCTAAGATTCGTTGAAAATGAATAGTATTACTTGCTTATAGACGGCATACAAAAATAGATTGAACGATAGTTGCCAACGTCGCCGTGGTAGTTCGTTTCATAGCTGAAATCGTCGTGATTGTCTTCCTCACTGCCCTCTCCGGATGCGTCGACTACTATCTCTGATTGTCAAGAAACGATTGCCTTCAACCCATAATTGGAGAACTCTCGGTAAGCGTTATGGATGCTCTTTTTCAATTCTCTGTGGCTAATCAGTGCTGATCATCATTTCCCTTTTCTGTTGTCCCTTACAACGTCTCGTAAAAGAAAGCAATAAAAACTGCAAATGCAAGAAACTAGTCAATTCTTCAAATTCAGAAACAGACAGCATCCTGAACACTCTTTCTCAGCATGACAAAGACTGCTTCTCTATATCTTGACTGCATGGAAGACAGTGACATCAAAAAGATGTCATCATTTGATGTCCACGTCCAGTTGCTCACAACAACCTTAACAATATCAGTACGGTGACTGAAACGAGAAATTTCTCTCATTATTCAAATTAGTCAAAGAATCAACGACGAAGGCTAAATGAGGAGGCTTGAAATCGAGATATACAGGCGATCTCTCGTTTAGCATATTTTACGCGGCGCAGGGTCGAGCTGCCGTGTAATACATGCATGCTCAACAGTTCAATTCCCCTCGGCCGACTAATCAAGACCCACTACCTTGGGTGCAGCAAAGTAATTCCAAATTAGGTAGCTGACCACTGCAATTCTAAATCCGTATGGACCAAACTTACAGCCTGCTCTAATATGCATGAAACGAGGCGAATTC
This sequence comes from Angiostrongylus vasorum, assembly GCA_018806985.1. Taxonomy (NCBI): domain Eukaryota; kingdom Metazoa; phylum Nematoda; class Chromadorea; order Rhabditida; family Metastrongylidae; genus Angiostrongylus; species Angiostrongylus vasorum. Next base: position 698,874 of record JADANN010000115.1, on the reverse strand, counting down.
ATGGCGCATCTTAAGGCTATGATTAAAGCGCTGAGCAATTTTTCTTTTGTTTCTTAACGCAACGTTGCTGAACACTTCCACTAAAGCCCATATTTCGGCGATGTGCTCACCACTAGAGTTGTGTCGCTTATCTTATATTGTTTTTCGTAATCAAAGCGTGTTGAACCGAATGGAGTCAAGTACTGACTGAGTAGCATTAGTACCGATTTATTCAATACCCTTCATGCTCGATCGATCTAGAAAGATCTAATTCCTCAATCTAAAGACCCAAATTTTCTTAATGAGCAGTCGCAATTTTAACAGTCCACAAGTATAAGTCTACTGGCTTTAGATCTGTATCATTGCTACAAATACTTCGTTTACATAAGAATTATCAATATTTTATTGTATTTTCCGTGTGAGCAATAACAGTGTCCTATTAATGTCACGTAAATATAATCTTTAAAAAAGAAAAAGTGGAAAAAAACAATTCGAAACAATATTGCACACAAAATCTAAGAACAACCGACCAGAAAAAAAGAAAATAAGAGAAATATGGCGGATTTGAGCTTTCTTTCTTTCGACGTTTTAACACAGCGGTCGTACATCCCTAAGTGAACCTTCAGATTCTACCATACCCAAATCGTCTATTGCACAAGCTCCTTGATTCGTTCTCGTGTTTTCACAGAGAAAAAATTACCTAAAAACTATCCATTCTGAAACTTTTCTTCTAATTCGGTAAGGAAAGAAACTTTTGCTCATATTTCGCACAACACATTAGTAATTGTCGTTTTTTTTACATGTCTTAAATACATTTTTTAAGGTTTCATTACTAGCTGTTGGTTCTTAGACAGAGTATAGTCACTTGATTAGATGAATAGCATAGAAAAAAATTAATCAGGAAGGAATGAAGGGGGTGAAAGGAATACCTTAGTAGTCCCCTTTGAACATCGAAAACTCGCTGTCTTCCAGACACGATCCGATACTTTTACGAATTTGTCGGAACTGAATGGACATGTCTCAATGGAATTGCAGCATCCTGAAGGTTATGGATTTTAATAACAAGCGAACGATTTACCGGAATTTTTTACGAACATCTGACTTAAAAGTTTTCGTGCTACCTTTAAGTTGTACTCCATGCGTTCCCTCATAGTACTGAAAGCGAAGTCGAGATTTCTCAGTGAATGGTTCCGTATTTGCTTCAAGGCCTGCCATTTCTCGCGGGAAAAGGAACGTTGCTGCATAATAGTCACCTTCTAAAAAATATAAAAAAAGACATTGAAAGTTGGATCACATAGATAATAAAGGGACAAAGCGTAAGTGGCAATAAAAAGTTAGCCTCGCCAGGGCTATGAATTCTCTGTGCCCAGCACTCCCATCAACTCAGTGTTCTTGCCTTCCCCCAAAAAAAGTCTAAGACCGATTCACTCAAATTTTCCCCGTCCGTCCTTGGCGTTTTCATTATTTTTTCGACGAAATCAGTAAACGAGTGTTTTTCGTAGATTCAGATATTCGAGAATCAGCACTCCTCAATAACAAAGAAAGCTCTAAAGCTCTCGGCGTTTATCAATCCATGACGGATGCGCCGTGCATTCGACTTCATTAAGCATTGTTTGGAGGTGAATGATTGCATATCTGCCCTTTACAATGGCTCGCGTTGGCCTACCGATGTATCGAGCCAGTGCTGCTATCCTCCCAGACAAGTCCGGTACCAATTTGCCGACCCTGTAGGGATGGAAGGTTTGGTGGGCCATGGGCGTGAGGAACGATTAAACGTCTGTGTTGCAGGGCGTCTCCAAGCACTGCGCCACATGCGCCCGTAATACTGCGGAAAATAAAGCTTCATTTTTACATTTTCAAACCTTCATGTAAATATATTGATTGAAAGAAAAGAGTTTGTCGCAATCAATGCTCACCAATACTTTCTTTGACTCCGGTTACTCGATTCATAAACTGCCCATTCACTACTTCGAATTTTGTAGTCAGACCACGAATCGACTGCGACTGATAAGCATCTTTGTAGTGGCACGTGTTCCCTGTAACCGCAGAATAAAGGAAAAAAGAAGATTTGAAAACAGATTCAACGTTTAGTATGAATATAGCAATCACTTCATTATATATACTTCATTGTATTGCAAATAATAAAAAAAGAATGAAGCTTTCGGACGGATGGAAGCCTTGGTGGACGATGGACGCTGGGATGGACTCCACGTGTGTGTTGCAGGGCGCCTCCGACCCCTGCACCACACGCGCCCTTCATATTGCAAATGTAAAAATCAGTATATTTTACCAGTTTTTTGAGAGGTACAAATTCCAACTTACCGTTTTCAAAATCGCATTTTGTCGCCGAACAAATACTTTCACTAAACATTTGCGTCTTCGTTCCTTTTGCAACATTTTGTCCAGTGCTACTGAAAACATTTCAATCAGTAGTTTTTTAGAAGAATGAAGAAATATCTTCCCTATAAGAGCACGTAACCAGAATACTACACTGTAGGTTAAGGATTTCAGATGAAACTTAGAAATATTTTTCGAAAACGAACCAGCTTATGACATCAATAGTTTAATGTAGAAGAAAAAAAAGAAAAAATGGATAAAAAACCAATCAATTTGTTTATAATACTGTTAACTATCCGTTTCATCTATTCACTGAATTCGATTTGTTACTTACGTTTTTTGTGCTTTTGATAACGGCCTCTTCAACATTACGGTTAGTGCCCTCAGATTTCGCTGAATCAAATGCAGCATTTCCTCCCTTAAGCAGTACATTTATCCTTATTGGGCAAAAGAAAACGACATATCTAATAAAATTTTGAAAGTTTTCCAACAATTTTACGCCGTTTTAAGATTTGCAACAATAACAACAACAAGAAGAAAGAAATATGGATCTTTTCACTAAAATCTATGACAGTAGTTAGACCTTGCTGTTCATTCATGGATACTCCTCGTGTTTGAAGTGATTCACTGAAGATGACTTAAGCCAAAGAGGTCAAGTCTCACCTTAAATCCTTCCTCGCCGAAGCGCTCAATCGCAGATTTCGCACTTGAGACTTCGGTCGAAAGCCTCGCACGCATCTCCTTGACATGTTTCTCTAAGACGCCTTGCGTCTTATAGGCTGCTTCGAATTTATTCTGTAAATCGTTCCATTCCGAGACTTTCCAGGGTACTTTTCAAAAAACGCGATCAACAACGAAAAAAATTGACCATTAATGATTTTCTACGCTCTCGAGCAACTCGAGATGAACCTCACCATGAAGACTGTGACATTTTCGAGGTTTAATCTTAGCTTGGAGGAATATCGACAGAAAGAAATGACTTCGCAAGAACACAAGAGATTTCAAAAGTGTTCGAGTCATCTCCCAGCGTGTGAAACATAACTTGACATGGATCGCAGGGATTTTTTGCACTTGTTAGTTCCAGAAATCATGAATGAACCTAACCTCGTTAATAGCAGCGTCATTGTTATTATCGCCATGACCGGTCTTATCGTCTCGAATGGGAAATCTTTCAGTTTTTGTGGCTTCGCTTTTTAACTTTTGCAGTTTTGATATCAGTTGAGTTTCTGCAACATTGCTCTGCAGTTGCTCGTCGCTCTAGAAAACGAAAATAGAAATATTCATCACAATGAATAACTTTGGACTTATGAATCATCTGAAAACTCTGCTTTTTAAGGGTGTCTTCAATTTCAACAAACAACTGAAGACAGTTGGTCCTTCATTTTTCATTATTATTGCTTTCTTTGCCTAAAGCAATCTGAGGATTTTTGATTGTCAAAAAAAGCAATCAATGACGTAGCAATACAGTGTGTGATTTCTTCAAATAGTAATTTATGTTTACCGATTCTTCACATTCAGGACCATTCCTATCGTATGAGACTTCAATATCGTTCAAAAT
>JADANN010000115.1:602500-690000 GCA_018806985.1 Angiostrongylus vasorum | reverse complement strand
GGCATATCATTAACAACTGTTAAGTAGATTGATCGATAAATATGACTAACCGGAATTTACTGGACCACCACCTTCAGCATTGTAACCATCAGCTCCGAATTCAACAAGTGTGACGCCATCTCCAACTCCATCTAAAAAGAGAAGCCGAGAGTTAACCTTTTTTATTTACTGTCTAGTGTAAATTTTCATGTAGGGTATTATGTGGAATGCAATCTGAACGCTTTCGTAACTTTATGTCTATCGTATCACAATCCAAGAAAAAACAGTTTTTTTCTAAACGATAGAATAATGGTCGTCTATTTCCGATTCGGATGACGTTAATATCGGCGTCGGCATCCCAACAACTCCAGCTTTGCTTTTTTTGACCCAGTTTTTTTGTTGCTTTCGTGAACAAGTGGTTTTTTTTTGAGAGATGTATGGTCAAACGTAAAGCTTGTTCAACAAATTGGGCGTTTACTTTCGATTTCGTAGCGAGCGGGTGTTGAATGCAATGAGGCCGATAGTTCACCACAGTATCGAGGGAAATTACCGTCGTCTATCTGGTCAATCCACGATTTTCAACGCAATTGATTGACATCTTTCAATAGTGCACCGTAAATGATAGTCGTTAGAGAATTGTCATTAGAGAATTTACGGCCTATCCAGTCATATGGAATCCACGTCAAGAGATTTCAATTGCTTCATTTAATGAATATGGTAGATAGTATCGGAATTTCTAGTGTGGGTTCATTGTGTTATTTATAAAGTAGAAACTAAAAAAGTGTTCTTCTTATCCTTAACAAATTTTCCAGCGGTAAAACGAACACAATTTACAATAAGGATTTCTGCGCAACTTTCGACAATGTTACAGAAAATGTGCTTTACAGAAATAGCATTAAATACTTCTTTGCCACACGCTGTCTTAGTCACTACAAAATGTAACCAAATGTCAATAAAGTTTTCACAAAGCTCACTGCTTCCAGGCTCCTGTCACTAGTTTCTGGCCCAACGCTTAACAGATCCTTTACCAACTCTCTGCTTTGAATTGTTATTATCCTAATGTACAAGTGGTAAGGCTCCAAGCTTTCCACTGAGAAGGATTCTAGTCCGATTTTTTTTGATTGAATTCACTTTCGTTGATATAGCTGTGATTCCATAAGTGGACAACGAATTTCGCGTATCATAACTAGTACAAAATAATTATGGCACATTTTAAAGATGTTCTTGGGAATGTAAACTCTTCTAAATTTTCTGCAGGCAACTACAATTTTTCACAGCCAAGAAGAAAATACATTTCCTGTTTTTCTTTCTTTTGTCATCGAATTCGTCTTCCTCATAGAAACGGAGGTTTTCTAACCGATATTTCTCTTCTAACATTTCATATTCGGTTGTTTTTAACAAGTCATTCTCTTTAGATTTCATAGCCTGTCTCTCTGAGTTCAAAAGTGAAAAGAAAGAGAGGCAAAGAAAGCGCGGTGTAGCGATTTGTGCGCCCGAACCTACCTGCTGACCTCAGGTGAAAGTCTCAACCAGCGATCGAAAATTATGCTCGAATAACTATTCAAATGTAGTATACCGCGAAGAAAGAGGTATTTTAATTAAGCGATTTGTGGATGAAGAACGAATTATAGACAAAAAAAGGAAGCAAAACGGTGAAGGACGTGAATTCTTTGGGAAAGCTCACTGGAACCACTTACAATGAGATGAGGCCGATATTGGTACGTTAGGAGCTCGACCAGCTGCCGCTGCTACTCTAGCCACAGCAGAAATCGGTTGCTGGGGTTGTGGTGCAACGAAACCCTTAAGCAGAAATTCTTTACTAGCCGTTTTACAAATCTCCACTGTAGTCATAGATTAACACCAAATGTCACGTTTATTCTGAATATTGAAAACTGATTCATATTTACAAGTGTTCCAGTACCCCCCACCGCAAAACGTGTGAAGAGGTACAATATTTTAACAAATTGGCAGATCAGTTTGCTCAAACAATAAAAAACTGTTAGAGAAATGCTGAAACATAGTAAGAACCTGCCTGTGGTTGCTGTACAGGTATTGGTTGTTGAAATTGTGCTGTTTGTGTGCCAAATTGAGCTTGTCGTTCGTTGGTTGGAAAACAGCAGAAAACAGTTGAAACTATAAGCGATATTTTTTGTTCATCAAAATTAAAAGAAAAGAACAGAATGTAATGTGATGAGTAGAAACAGCATGGTAATTGTTGTCGTTGTTCAGTTCCTGTGTATCGAGACTGTTTTTGGGAAGCAGTTGCCGGATTTCGGGATACCGGCTTTTATTTGCTTATTGATACAAGACAAAGCTAAAAAAATTTTGCGAATCATTAAATTGAAATCATGTGAGTTGCGCGCAAGATCTCAAGGGTCATTAAAAGCAAGATTTCCTTGATATCACTGTGTAATACGAAATTCGCCCGAAGTTTTTATTGGTAATCATGCCTGTCCTTGAAAGTGCACTCCGAGGAGATTTAAGAAAACCATTCTCTTCAGAAAACAAAGGGAAAACATCTGCTCTTTTCGGTTTGGATGTATTAGAACGCCGCTGAAGTTGGAAAACTTCGAATTTGCGTAGTCGAGCTTGTGTTAAAATTTGGGTTAAAAAACGGTCGCAATAAGATCACTGATATAGCCGGAGGATTTAGTTTATACGACGACGAATACGTTTGAATTATCTCAAACAACTGGATCATAGCATGATAAAATTATGCAATTTTAATTTGCTCACCCTGAAACGATGAAAGAAAGAGAAGAAACCAGTGCTGCTTCATAGGTAGAAAGTAAAGGTGAAGTGAGTGTATGTCCGCAGGAGATAAGGGGATAAGGCGAGAGCGGTTGCGTGTAAGGCGGAGCGCCAGTCGGGTGTTGAGATGCTGCGTCCTCGATTCCACTGACCCACTTCGCCGCGCAACGATCACTGCTTCTTAGCTGACACTAGCCAGTTAGGGTAGTCAGACGGTTTTTTGAGGATAATTATAGTCTAGTAGGTGATCCACGGTTGATATGGTGACAATATGATACTATGTTGTTGTCTTCGATGTCCACAAAAGAATGATTGAGAACGAATCGTTACCTAGCGCAATGCAAAAAAGCTCCACGCAGCTCTGAGACCATTCCTGAGAAGTCAATCCTCATTTAAAAAGCCAGATTATTGTTCCATGTAATTTCAATCAATGCATGTCATCATTGCCTTCATCTCCGAACCGATCAAGCCTGGATAACCATCTTTGTACAGGCCGATAACTCCTGCACACATCCGCTCCGAATTACGGCTTTGAAGGCGGAAACATCTGTGGCGTGGCCATGACTATTTCCTCGCATATAATGACACATCTCCGATATGATAATTAAAATTTGGATGTTTGTGATTGGAGTGACATCATTTCGTCGTAGCTCTTTTAACTGCGAGCTCGAAAATCACTCTAATACTGAAGTAATGCTTGAAATAGGTCAACAGCGCGCTTTTTTGTCGTTCCAGTTCTATATTTTGTGACAACTTGGCATTTCACTCTCAATCATTCACATTCACTTCAATAAATCTCGTGGAAGAATCGCAAGCGAACAATCCGGCGATACGGTAAACTCGCGGTAACACAATTGGTAAACCTTAGCAATAATATGCGCGGAGAATGCGTTCCAATACGAAAACTATTTTGTTGTATAAAGCGTAATGGTGTCTAAGAAGGACTTGAAGAAATTTCTCACAGCAAGTTTTTAAGACTAAGACTACATAATCTCTGTGTTCTTCTTCAGCAGACATGAGGTGTTAAAGTCGGTCGTGGGAATTACTAGGAATACACTGAATGTCAAACTTCTTCTTTCTATATTTTGACGGAAAAGTTTCTCAAAACTAGGAAAAAATTTCTCCCATGCTTTAAAGAAGGAATAAACCATGCTAGAAGCTATGATCAGCGTTTAGATATCACTTTAATATATACAACTAATAAGGGGAACTGAGATCAAGACAACATCAACAATAAACCAGGCACTTACTGTGAAGATTCATCCAATTTGGGAGGATGGTTCGAGGAATGCAGCAATTTTCATATAACTTTCAAATGCCGAGAAGAATTTGACCACTCACTGCGTTAAAAAAGAACGTGTGCTTTGTTGACAAATTATTCGTAATCCTGGGAAGCATTACATTAGTAAACAGTTTTCTATAAGACAAATGAGTCATCTGTTAAAAGTGCTGTGAACATACTGCTCATCTTAGAACGATTCCCTTCATGAAGAACTCTAATTCACACCAGGGTTAATATAAAGCTTTTATGAAATTTGATAGTAAATAGATGCAGCCGATACTTCGGAGGGGTTAGAACTTCTAAAACGCTCGATCACGACCAATTTCCTAGAAATCCATTATGCATTCGACTCCATTCGCACAATCTTAGATATGGAACAGCTATGAAAACAGAAGGATTATGGTAGTACTAGTACTATGAACAAAAAAAGAATAGTGATGTAAACGTTCAAATACATTGAAATGCTACAGGCAATGAATCCACTGTTCTAAATCGCAGAACTACTTTTAAGTGATACAAGTTACACACAGTCTTTCTTGCCGCAAAACTTTCCACCCCGCAGCGCTTTTCTCCACAGCACTGAATTCCCAACATTTTTTTTCCATTAGCTATTTTTCTAATGCGAAAAAAAATTTTTTTCTCATGTCTCCACAGTATAATAGTGATGAAGGGGTTTTTTGAACAGGAGTTTCAGATGAAAGCAAAGTTTTTAGATGTTACTGCTTTAGATGGCGCTATTGAACTAAACTCACTTGGTTAATGTCCATGAAACTTGGGATTGTGATAATTTTCATATGTGACACTTGAACGGCCCATCCTCACTGGTTGGGCGGGTCCCAGCATAATCACCATTTATCGGAGATTTGCTGGTTAAGCCATTGTGGTTCCCTGGAATCCCGAGGACAGCCTGGCCAAAGTCTGCCCCCAGGTCTTAACCACCACAGGCAGTCGCAGCCCTTGTGGATCAGAGGGAGATTTGCCACCATGCGACTTTGATACCAGGGCGGTGGTGGATGTTTGTATTGGTTTACTCTTAGCTAGCCTTCCTGATGGAAACGCCGGACTTCTTCACGCTTGGGAGACCCTGTCGGTGAGACGAATCCCCCGCTGTACACCGCAGTCCGACACCCAGGAACACCTCCCAGCCACGATGAGGCGGTAAACCGTTGAGAGGAATTTTCATACTTATTTATGAAAGTAGTCAAGCAATAACAGGAAGTAACATCATGTTTTTAACTTGCAAGTTCAAGACTAGTACTCCTTTTTGGAAAACTATAGATGTGCAAAGTCTTCCAAATCACCAAAGAACTCTTCGAAATTATAAATGTGTTGCTTTCTGTTTCAGCAATCGCGAGGTTGTTATACAGCGCACATTTCCCTCCGTACAAAAAAAAACACATACAATACAACGATAGCTGACTTCTCGACGGTATCGCCTTCTTCAGCGCCTGGAATGATACAGTGCTAAGGTTAATAGAAAGTCGACCTTGGGAGATACTTCAAAATTATTCCCAGAAAACCAAAAAAAGGTTGTTTTTTGGGGCAGCTTTTATTTTCGTAACATTGGACTCTATCTAACTTCTTATTTATAACTCAAAAGACCGACTTTCTATAAGTCTCGGCATAGATAGTTGATATATTTATTTATGTGATCTTATAAACTGATCTTCTTTAACTGATCCGAGGTTGGTATAGGTGTTCGTTGACGTTGTCGTTGTTGTTGGTGTTGTTTGTCGATGACTGACGTTTCGGCGATTTCGCCTTCCTCAGAGCCGTGATGTAACGAGTGGAACTAAACGTCAGCCATCGACAAACAACACCAACAACAACGACAACGTCAACGAACACCCATACCAACCTCGAATCAGTTAAAGAAGATCAGTTTATAAGATCACATAAATAAGTACTGTTATTTTTTACTCGACGTCTTTCAAAAATAAATACTTAAACAGTTACGGTTTATTTCATGAAAGTCGATGTACTCGCAGGTGTTTTTTGTATTAATTTGAAACCTGTTTTCCACAGAAATCCTCTCTTTTCTTGTCACTTTTGAAACTGCTTTTGCTGTGAAACTTTTGCATTATAAATTAATAAATGAAAATCATCAAGAGGTGTTTATTTAAGGTTTATTTACGTTTCGACAGGATTCTTCATTTTGGTAGGCTGTGTAGAGGCGAGCATTCACCAGTATACACCGAGATGTTAAACTTTTGCTGCGCAGCTACGTGGCTTGTTCAGAGTGGCGACACAGATCAAAAGATTAGTTCCTATGAGATGCAGTTGTAGTATGAAGACGAATATCTCCTCAACGCCGGAATTACTTATTCCTTTCATATACAGATGATCATAATAAGGCATACGGATGTAATTAGCATTACTTGGATATTCGGTCGTTAGCCTAAAGTTAAGAGATTGGAAATTACTTTGGAAGAGGGATTCCTTCCAAAGGATATTTTCCGCTTAAACTCGTGGAGAATCTACAAGTTACCTATGGCTCTTTGCAACCATAAAAGCGAAAGAACTATGCGAGCTACTATTGATTATAATCTCGCAAATACCCGTGAAAACAAAGAGCGAGCTTCATTCGAAAATCTCCTGCTGTTTATTTGCGTCAAGTAAGCCAAGCTCATCAGATACATCTATTGTGCTAAACAATGATAACAAATGAAAATGAAATTAACTGATACATAAATCTTCAATGATTCATTGAGTTTGTGGGCGATACCAAGAAGTGAGAGTAGCGCTGTGGTCGGGGGGCGCCCTATAATACACATGGGATCGATCTACACGCCCAAGACTCACCAACCCCTTTACCCCTCGGGGATTGGCAAAGTGGTGCCAGACTTGTCTAGGATGATAGCAGCACTGGGTGGATACATCGATAGCGCACCGCAAGTCATTGTAAAGGCCAGATATGCGTTCAATCACCTCCAACGATTCTTAATGAAGTCGAATGCATAGCGCATCCTCGAGTGATTGATTACCACCGAAAGCTTTATTCTTTAGTTTTTTTTGCCCTAAAGGAACGAAACCAACATTCTATTTATTGGATTACTATTTGAAGAACCATACTTTGAAGCAAAATGATCCTGGGAAATCAAGTTAACCCGTGATTGATTCTAAGAACTATGATTCTCACTTCAAAAAAATTTCTTCGCTGCTGTGCGTTTTATTACACCGGATGTGTGAGGAGCTTGTTTGAGACTTTTAAAAGTGGCTTTATTTTTTCCATCTAAAAGACCATTTATGAGAATAGAAATGGTATACCCACTTCAACCCATCGTACGAGGACCCTCAGAGAAGAGATGATGTACGTACTTAGCTTTTAATTACCAAGCACAAGTAAGGATTGTGCCGACGTCTATTTGAACTCCTTGTTACAGAAGTCTGTTGTTAATACAATGTTTGGTACTGAACGATTAAAAGTGCGGAAAATCAAGCGCTTATATATGCCACGTAATAAAACAAGCATACCTGCTATTCCAACCATCCTTGCTAATCAACACTAATCTTCAAGGATTAAATAGCAGGTTTGTCTGAGAAGGAGTCTCGCCGATCCAAAAACTTCAGCGAATTTCTTTGGTGGTGACCTGAAAATAGTCTAAGAGAATACCCTAAAATTCCAGAGAGAATCAACTCAATCTGCACTCAAAAAGAGTCGTGAAGAAAACAAAGTATTCAGGTTGCGGGGAAACCCACATGCAAGTCCGAAAGCCTTCGTAGATGGCAGATGCGAGAGAACGATCCAAATGTAGGGACTGCTGGAATTTACGGAATACGTGAAGTCGATTTGTCTAAATAAATAAAATTAAGCTTTCTAAAGTTTTTACGACTGGGTTATGCCCAATATGTGACGTCGGGTTATAAAAAAAAAGCTCTCGGTGTTCATCAATCTCTGAGGGTTGCGCCATGCATTCGACTTCATTAAGTATCGTTGGAGGTGATTTAATGCATATCAGGCCTTTACAATGACTCGTGGTGGCCTACCGATGTATCCAGCCAGTGCTGCTATCCTCCCCGACAAATCTGGTACCAATTTGCCGACCCCGGAGGGATGGAAGGCTTGCTGGGCTATGGGCGCGTGGATCTATTCCACGTGTGTGTCACAGTGGCGGCTCCAACCACTGCGCCATACGCGCCCTTTGAATACAAAGTCGGTTTATATCAATGAAAAAACGAGATTTTTTAGAGCTCCACGATAGGATTTCTAGAGTGTCTAGAAGTCCCAGTGAATGATTACGAATAATATCAACATAAAACTATAAATATTCTGTATATATTTCATTGTTAGACATGATAGACATGCGCAACCACCACATATTTGTACATATATATATATATATATATATATATATATATATTTATACATATATCCACGGATGTCTGTCACATGAGGAATCTATGGTCGGTTAGTCGAGAAGCTACGTGACGCGTCCCCAGGGGGAGGATAGGGGGTTAATCGCAGACCAAAGGCGAACGCATGTTCCCTGAGGTGCAGGTGGATTTAGGGGATGAACTACCTGTTTCTTCTGAGTCAATTTAGCACATACTTTCTGTATTTACGAGGCGTATTCATGCACGCTTGTGTGGGCGCGTTCAAGTTTATGCGGATTGTATTACGAGTCAATTCGGCCGAAATCCTGCAATCAAGTGACAGGGAAACATATGGAAGGCGGTTAGGAGTCGCCTCCAGCAACTAAGCTCCATGTCAACTCTGGGACAGACTAACAAGCTACTCGTGAGTATACCCACTCCCTCCACCTTCAGGGCCCAGCAAGCTATACGTGGGTATCAAAAATGCTAAACACAGTGAAAAAAAACCGGGCCTCATTCCCCTGACCCCGAAAGAGCCCCCCAATTTCGCAGCGTTAGGTAGAACGAGTAAGGAGAGCCTGCTAAAATCTCACGGCCAATGGAAGCTGCCTTGATCGCGAAGAGCTAAAGTGACGATCTCTACCTACAATGGACGTACACTTGCATTCGGGTCCTCGATAGAAGACTTGCTCATGCAAGCAAGAAGGATAAGGTACGACGTCATCGGCCTCGCCGAGACGAGACGACACCACCCATTCAATGCAGTCTATGACACCGGAGAAGAACTATTCCTCAGAACATGCGACAGTTGAGGAGTAGGCGGCGTCGACGTTCTCGTCAACACGAGTTTGTTCATAAACATTGATTCACTCGAACAACTTACAACTAGAATCGTACGTTTACGACTAAAAAGATGTGGATCAATACCGGTTTTGACATTCTTCGTCGTTTACGCGCCCACATCAAACTATTACAAAGAAGAAGTCAAAGCATTCTATATGGAGTTGGAGAACTTCTACAGAGAAGAACATACATTCTTCAACGTCATCATTGGAGATTTCAATGCCAAGATTGGACCAAGAGGAACGTCTGAAGAACGTCATATTGGAAACCACGGATTAGAATGGAACGAACAGGGTGAGCGGCTTTTGAGTTTATCATGACGACCAAGATCACTCATGATAACTCGCAATTCCAGAAGCCCCACACTTAACTTTGGACGTGGGAATCTCCCAATGGAGAGTACCATAACGAAATGGACTACATCGCAGTAAACCGATGGATTTGCCTAACCGATGTCGCTGTTGTCCCAAAATTCTACACGGGATCAGACCGCCATCTCCTTCTTGCTAGATTCTATTTCTCGCGGAAAGGAGAAAAAACCGCTAAATTCAAAAGACCAAGGTTCTAAACCACTGTGAACTAGGACTTATTCAACTCATTAGTCGCCTGTTGGAAAGATTCCTTTGTCGATAACATCGACGAAGAATAGGATCAGTTCATTCAAAAAAGCCACCAACAGACGTCTGTCTCCAGTAACTCTCGAGCTGATACGCCAGCGTGGAGTCGCAGGAGCTGCAGGCAACCAGAACTAACGTCTGAACTTACAAAGAAATCTAGACAAGCCATAAAAGAAGGTCTTAAAGAGAGAAGACCAGTAGTAATGGTCGAGGCTGCAGAGACTGCGAAAAGCAATCGCAAAGCCCATGGAAGCTTCGCCAATTACAAGACCAAGATGATTGCATTCCGACGCCTAGACGGAATAGAGACAACGTCCAGAAAGGCAATGAAGAAAATCATTCACGATTACTACGCAGATCTCTTCGATAGCCACGTCCACATTCCGTCATATGAAATAAAGGAGGACTGATATGTTGTATCACCGGTTTTCCCTTCCGAAATCCGACAGGCCATTTCATCGGTGAGACATCGAACAGCTCCAGGCCCAGAGAGGATAAGACCTGAACACCTGAAGAACTTTCCGCCAATCCTCATAAATACACTGGGTCGGCTCTTCACACACTACCTGTGTGAATACAAAGTCCCCACTCAATGGAAGACCAGCAGGACCGCGCTAATATTCTAGAAGGGTGACCTCTTCGACATCGGCAGCTGTCGCCCAATCTGCTTGCTGTCTGTCTTCTACAAACTCTTCACTCGAGTCATTATAGACAGGATTGACAGAATATTGGAAGAAGGGTAGGCACGTGAGCAAGCAGGGTTTCGAAAAGGATTTGGTACGATGGACCACATCCACACGATAACAAGGCTGATTGAAGTATCGCGAGAGTTCTATTCAGCGTATTTGATTGACAAATTATCCGACTGTCAAGTTTACCTACTGTTAACTGAACGACTAGGTTTGTACTACCGGTTTACCAACGCCCATTACGTTCTTTTGCAAAAGATTAATTTCTATTCCTGCTCTTTTTTCGTCTGGGGCTTAAATCACGAACTCCGCCATAAAGATGGGAATTTGCTTAATGGGAAAGTAATCAATCTCAGTTTTTACTCTTTCGTTTTGCAGGCACAAACATGGTTTGAAGATAAAACGTTCAGCGTTATCAATTCTAGAAGGATGTGCCATTCATTCGTCCGTATTCTTAACATCGTAGAGGTCATTAAATGCATACTGGCCTATTCACTTACGGCACCTACCATTGTCCAATCTCAGCGAGCTTTTTTTTCTTCGGAGAGATCCAGCACCAATTTGTCAACTACGTAGGGAGCGATGGCTTAGTTCTCTTAGGACGGAAATTGAAGCAAACAACGCGTGTCTGTTGCATGTGATCGCTTTTCTGTCTTACAACTTCGTGTAAGCATAATCAGAAACACGAAATATTGATCAGTAACCCGAGTTATCGACGATGGTTAAAATATCGACTAAATTAGGAGCACAGTGCTCAACCTATGAAAAGGAATTGAACATAGAAGTGGACCTATTTTTATCAGACTTTTCCACTATTGTGTGATCGCATTTCGGCGGAATACACACAAATTTATCCAGCCATTTTCCTGAACATTAGAAATGTCGTAATTGTATCAAATATAACGGCAGGATATTCTTCTCATGACGTTTTTTGGGATGGGAAACCGTCAGAAGACCATTGTGTCGAAACTGTTCATGTACGACCTACATCATTGCCCCTCGAATTGAATATAAAACACCTCTGAATGAGACGACATCGTTTTCAGTTAATAAGATGATGATGAACCGTAGAGATTATACTATAACCTTGGAAAATTAGAATTAACAAGACCTTAGGAAGTGCCCTTGTTGAGCTGATGAGAGAGTGTCCTCAGGTGTTCTTGAAATGAGATGGTTGACATTTCAGCGACTTTGTCTACTTCGGAGCCTACAAGCACAGTATATACTCTATTCACAGAATTTGCTGGATTTTCTACAGTGTTAATAAAGGCCTAATGCACAAATGAATGCCGTTCTGTTAAAAAGTAGTCACTGTTTCCTTTTTGTAGGACGTGAGACGAACTGCGTGCTTCCCACGTCAGATGACGAGTGGAACTCACTCGGGTCAAAAAAACATTCTGACAAAAAAATTAAAATCACGTGAAATAGTGAGGCACTTCTTGTTTCGGTTCAGTTCTGGGCTTTTCAAAATGAATCCATGGCCCAATCTCCAACAGAAACCGGAGGAATTAAGAACAGCAAAACGGTGAGTGTTAAAAGAAACTTTGTACTGTGAGATATATCAGGTTTTTTTTGTCTGCTGAGGTTGTAAATGTTTGACTGGGTGGACTGCATGTCCATCTGACTCTTCCAGACGCTGAAGAAGGCAAAATCGACGAAAGGTCAGCTTCTCTGTATTAATACATACCATGGTAAGAACCTCGTATTTGTTCACCAAGAAAAAACAATAAATTATGATTCCAAAATTCTTCAGAGCTTTCGCGGGTTGTTTTTTATTTCAGCGCCAAGATAGTGACAGTTATTCCGAAATCATCACAGCTGTGCTTTTGTGCCCATTGCGTACCTAGAAGAGTACTATGCGGAGTTTTTAGTTTTTCATTTGAATGCTCTTTTATAATGACAAAAATTGCCTGCCCATTTCGCCAATATATTCGCCGTCGCACATCTTACAAGACATCAGTTGAATTGTACCTGAACTCATACAAGTATTCTGACCTGAGCTCAGATCACACAAATTTTCATTCAGCGCAGACGGTCACGCAGGCGGTTTCTGACATGGTAGCGCAGAGTGTTAGGAAGGAGGTTAATAACAGTCACAGAATTCAGATATTAATGCCGACGTTTATTGAGTGTATGTCTTTCGATTAATCAAAATGTTTGTTGAGAATCATCTTTAAACTGCAATTCTGACAAGTTGAAACAGTTTTACAAATTCTTTCAAATCTCAGTACTTTCACCCAGCGTCTTTTATTTTTGCTTTGCATAAAAAAGCATTTTTTGTACACTATTAAGCGGAACTACGTGATACAGTATGTTGGTTCGGCAGATAATCTGGTTACGCCATCAGAATCTTTATCGCAACTGTAAAGGCGAAATCAGCGTTACATCTGCGTCACTTATAATCTTGTTAGTCAAAAAGTAAATCCAAAAAGACACCAATAAAGTCTCTATTCGCTCCTATTACGAGCTAGGGCTGCAGAGTAGGCTGCATTCTCTCGAGGGATACGAAAAGCAACACAATTTTTTGTGCCGGCTCTTTGATTCTTTACTGTCACCTCTACTCCCGCTATTCGTGTAGTGGATTTTGGTCGCTGTAAGGAATCATGTAGCACCATATTTATCCTCTTCGGTTTTTCGTGAAAAAAGCTTAAGCATCGGTTCAGTAGAATTTCTGTGTGCGTAAACATCCCAAGAAATCTAGTCGCTTACGGCTCTTGCCCATCGACTGCCGTTTGTACGCATAAATTGCGCAAACCTACCTCATCTTCGACATTCTGGCTAATTGAAAACCGTCTCTGATTTCTAATGGTTACGTAGGTAGGAACCTCGGATCCGTTTCCTTACTTGTGTTGCACGGGGTACTCCTAACATCGTCCTTTCAACTGCGCGCTCAATAACGCTTTCGTAGCAACCAGCTTTTCGACGCATTCATTAAGGCAGGAGAAATGTAAAATCGAAAGATGGACGGGAAGTCGGGTTCTCTTTTTACTTCTCAGGGCATGCTCGATGCTACAGAGTGCTCCACAAGGCGCTCGCTTTCTCTTGCTCAACTCTCAATCTAGAGGGTTCCTCACGTTGGCTTTGCGACCTAAATAGACGTAGCTGGAGTGCTCACAGATATTCGATCGGTTGTGCGTGAATGCATCACAGGAAACCAGTCCGATCTTCATCAACCTCGTTTTTGTGCGCTTTAGTCGAAGGCCATCCCTTCTACAAGTCTTATCGAACTCGGCTAGCATTCATCCTACCTGGTTAATGTTTGGTGATAAAAACCATGTCATCAGCAAAGTGAAGACAGTGTAATTGCCCACCATTGATTTTCACCCCCCACGTTCTTATATTCAAGTTTTCGCATTCCGTTCTCAAGGGTGGCGGTAAATAATTTTAGAGAGGCGGTATCGCCTTGCTTAATCCCTCTTTTGATCTCAATGTTGGTATCGTTGTAGAAAAGTGATATTTCGTAGGCGAAATTTCAAACATCTCACGAAGAATCTTCATACACTTAAAAGAGACACTCTCGCTTTTCAGGGATTCCATGACTGCTTCTATCACAAATGGGAGAGAAGCGTTCTTCAAATCCACGGAATTTAGAGAGCGCGGCGCCTTTTAGACCGCTGATATTTGATTGAATCTTGATTCTTCTTATCGTGTGGATTTTGTTCATCATGCTGAATCAATTTCGAAACCCTGCTTGCTCACATGGCATTCCTTCGTCCAGTGCTCTGCAAATGCCGTTTGCCACGACATGAGTGAAAAGTTTGTAGACGACAGACAGCAAGCAGACTGAGAGATAGTTTCTAATATCGTGGCCTTGTTGAACAATAGCACGATCCTGCTGGTCTTCCAACAATTAGAAACCTTATATTCAAACAGTAACGTATGAAGATCCAAGTCAGAGTGTTGATAACGACTGACGAATGATCCTTCATCTATTCGCTTCTCATACTGTTCAAACCAGGTGTTGTTCGATTCTTCACCGACGAAATAACATGTCGAATTTCGGAAGGTGGGACGATATATGGGTTCTCCTTTATTTCATATGAGAAAACGTGGCTGTTGGAGGGATTCGAGTAGTAATAATGAACGATTTCCTCTTTTACTTTTCTGGAAGCTATAACTGCTCCATCTGGGTGTCGGTGAGGAATTCTCTTCACCTTGTAGTTGGCGATTTCTCGTCGGGTACTGCGAATGTCATTTATAACCTCTCAGCTTCAGCCGCTATTGTTGCTCAATCTTCTTAAGTCTTCTATTGCTCTTCTCCAACATTTGCTTTCACGGACGTGCGCTGGTTTGAGGTTTGCGAGATTCCGTGTTGGCGTATAACCTCGAGTGTTCCTGGAAATAAGCTTTTTTTTCTCAGTTCTTAGTTTTTTGGTTTTCATAACACTGTAAGCTAAAAGCTGGTAAAACCGGTCTCATGCTTCATCGAGGTTCTCGACAACAATAGTTCTTTACAAGCCACCTAGTAATCAGAATAAATCATAGTTTACGGTGCTTTTGCAATTTCGGTCCTTGAATTTTGCGACTTCAGTATGAAATGTTGTAACAGCCACGACCTCGGCTAGGCAAAACTTTCGATTTACTATGACACTGATTACTTCATTACGGCATTGTTCACCAGGAAACTCCGACTTTCAACATAAGAGTGGGGCTTTAGAAATTATGTGTAAACTTGGATGGTCTGGATCATCATAACAAATTCGGAGTGCCGCTTATCTGGTGTTCTAATCATAACCCGTGGATCTCAATATGCCTCAATATCCTAGTATTTTCCAACGCTCTTCTCGGCCCATTCTTACCATTAGTTTTCAATGATTGCCTTCAACAATGTGTGGCCCTTCCTGTAAAGCTTCTCCAAGTCCATACGGAACGCTTCAACATCGTCGTCGTAGCTTAATGTCGGTGCATGAATAACAAAGGATGTCAAAGCCGGTATTGGTCCACATCTGTTCAACTGTAGACTTCCGATTCGGGTTAGTACTTGTTCGAATAATTTGATGGTCATGGTCAAACTCGTGTTATGGAGAACGCCGACGTGACGGACTCTTCTACTATCGCATGTTTTGAGGAACAGTTCTTCGCTATAAATAGCGCTAAATTAGTGGTGTCTTTCCGCCTCCGCCGGTATGATGACGTCGTACCCTTCATAGTTTAATGATTAAGTCTTCTATGGAGTACTCAGATGCGAATATGTGTATTATAGGTGGTAATCCACATCTTAGTCGTTCAAGATTTCAGCAGCCTAAAATGATTTAAAACTGTATCTGACCTAAACACTACCATGCGTAGCTTATTTTGTTTTAATAAAGTATAGGTCTACTCTTAGCAATTCTTAGAAATAAAAAATGTTTATTCCTACGATCTCCTTCCAGCGGTTTACCGCCTCATCGTGACTAGGAGGTGTTCCTGGGTGCCAGACTGCTATGTACAGAGGAGGGGGTTCATTCATCAGGCAGCGTCTGTCAAGCTGAGAAGGAATCAAGCGTTTTGATCAGGAAGCCTCGCTAAGAATAAAACAATACCAGGATCCACCACTGTCTTGGTATCAGACTAGTCGCATTGTAGCAAATCTCCTTCTGATCCATAAGGGTGCCGACTGCCTGTAGTGGTGACGATCTGTGGCAGACTTTGGCCAGGCTGACCTCGGAACCAGCAAATCTCCGAAAAATGGAGGTTGTGCTGGGGCACGCACAAGCAGTGAGGACGGGTTATTCAAGTATCAAGCATCGAGTATTCCTGCGATTTAATTTACTATGATTGCAGCTAGGCATTCGGAGACATCTGTTTCAGTGATAAAAAAAACAATGTCGTTTGTATCCAACGAATTTCAACTCTCTTGTTCCGTTCGAATAGAAACAAACTTATGAAGTCAGTAGTAATTACTTATTTCTTTACCAAGATGCTCTGGCGATCCGTTTTTTTATGTAGTGTTTCCTAGAAATCCCATTCGCTTCCTTGTTCTGCATCCGTCACACACGGAGCTAGTTGACCTTTCTTGTAGATACGTCATGAATTTTAGTTCTGCTGTCTCCTCTCATTCATATTATAACTTCCAAGTAAGCGTATAACCTGGTAGAGTGGTGTTAGGTCGTAACCTCAGCTTGCCCTTGTGGGTTGCAGCGAAACATGCTGCATAGTGACTAGAGTTATTCCTGGATGACATCAGTTCCTGACACGACAGAAAATAGCGCTAATAGTTGACCAATCGCTTGAAACTGGTGTAGCAAACCAAATAATACCAGCTGTAGGATCAACTGCATGCCCATATTTGTCATCTCATCTATTTAACAAAATACACTCTAAAGGCCATCTCCTGGTGCCGTATTTCATAAAATTATATTCAGTCAATTTTATTTACATGTGTGAAGCAAAAACGCATTAATACCACTTTTGACTAAGTAAAAAAGTACAATTAAGTGGGAAATGTGAGAACTAGCAAAATACCTTAGAAATACGTATGTTAAGCGAATAATGGAGAACAGAAACTTCTACTAACTCCTTTTGTAGAAGAAGAAGTTAGTTGATGATTAACTGATGGCCAATATTATTAGAAGTGGTATATGACTTTTGTAAAGATATGTGAAAAATGCCGAAATCATGTGAGTTGCTATTTATGTTCGACGTTTTAAGCGATGACGTCAGAGAACATCCGAAAACACTAAATGGACGATATGCAAGATTCTCCTTATATATAAATTCTCTGCTTTGTACAACGACTACGACAGCTTGTTGATGAGATTTTTTTGAACTTATGATGATTTATACGATAGTGAAGAATATAAGTAGTGTTAAAAGCATTATGAAAAGTAGTTTACGTCTGAATTTATGTACATCACGAGGCCAACCGCTGTAATATATCCGAGTGTTTTACCCGTCAGAAAACAAGACTTTGGTGAATTTACAATGAAATGAAAATTGAATTGTCGAGTAAACCAGTAAACCTCAATTCGCCTTCGTGTGAGTTACCTAGAGAACACCGCAGTGTTCTGAAGAGATGTGTATTGCACCATACTTTTTGAAAGGGATCTTTGTTACTGTTCATCGCGAACACGTTTTTATTCATAGCTTGTCAAGCCATTCTAAAGATACCGGGTTTGTTACCTGGCCGCTGATTTATCTCAAACTTGGCCTTCCATTACTCAGAAATAAAGTCGACCTTGTTGGCACAGGTGCTACTGTTCTGAGACGGTTCTCCATTTACCGTGGTATTGTAGGAGTTTGAAGTTTACAAGTGATTATTATTATTACTAGATTTAGCCAGTTTAACCACTTGTATTCGTAACAGAAAGTTGTAAACGAAACAATGCAGAGCAAAAATTTCGTAGCATTTCTCGGAAGAAATACAGTAACAAGCCTTAGCGAACCGCCCTCATGGAAAATCAATCATGATTGTGCAAATATGTGACATTTTTCAACAGAGCGACGATATTCTGAGGTTCTTAAGCCCTATCACACAGTTTTAAAGTAGTTTTGGAATATGATCAGGCCAATATTAAATAGTATATGCGTAGGATATGAGTCGATTACTTCACTTCAGGTAGGTTACCGGAATTTAAATTTCTTCTTTGCTATTACCAAACCAGAAGATGAAACTGAAATTACATAGTACCTTTCTCCAATCTACGTGATCTTACAGTGTTCCTCTTTCGGAGACCGTATTCAATCGATTTTTAACCACATATATTTGCAAAATAGACGCAGTTAGTCAAGCTTTCTTAAAAATAAGGAGAAGACAGTTAAAAAAACTATATTTTAGCAGAACGTTTTGCAATGTTATGAACTAATAAATCACGTTAAATAAATTTGGTTTTCTCGATAGAGACAGAATGAAGATGACATTCGAAGGCCCTAGGCTATTGGACATACTCTTCCCATTTTACAGTAAATGTTTCTATAATATAAAATCAGTAACTTTTAGAATACTTCTAGATGGGAGAGTTAATTGACTTATCAAAGGGCCTAAATAATAACGTGAAATTGTTTACGTGATGTGACATGATATTAACGATTTGAACTCTACTGCTTGATAATCATACAACTGCTAGGCCTTCGATACCGTATACCTGGACCTCTGAAAGGCTATTCGACGTCGTCATTACAATGATATTCAAATGGGTAGTGAAATCTAGACATAATGGCACCATAAGAGAGGTAAAAAAGTCGGCCGTATATTCCGATTTCAGGCTACGGCAAACAAGGGACTGGCCGATCGTCAAGGCGGCTCGATTAAAACGAATCGACAGGTGCTGGCTGAGTAGCTTTCGTTGACGATGAAAATCTTTCAGCTACTTTTAGACGGAAGTGCTATTAGAGTTCAGCAAAAAGTTGTTACTATTCGAAAGAATTAAGTAGTTTGAAGGACTTGTGCCGACGTGAAAATCCAGATTTACAAAAAAAATAGGTATTAGAGCTGCGGAAAAGTGGCGATGAGAGAAAAACCCTCGCTTGGCGATTACATGAATAGTTTTTGAGCGTTTAGTGCAGACTTAGTTAAGCTAAAGAAGCAGGAACTAGCCAACTGACTATATTAAACGCGAAATGTCTTACTCGGCAGTAACGATTCCTCTTTTTCCGAACTAATTAAAGCATCTCTAGTACTCAAGTCATGGACACCGTCATGGTCATGGTTAGACAAAACTGTTTCCAAGAAGAAACGAAGAAATCATCAAATAAAACTGGTTCTCTAAACAAAAAACGCTTTGTTCTGACATAAATTATGTTCTTCGTTAAGTGCTTATTACGTAAATCTCATCATAGATCTCAAGATAAAAAAGCTATGCAGAGATTTTTTCCCAGAAACGAATGAAACTTTCTTCACTCTTGCATTTTTGACACATGTAGGCTATCGATTCGCGGCAAATTGCTCTTTCCTACAAATCTTGTTTCTAAATACCTAACATTTATGCTTCACACTAATGTTTAACGCTGCTGGGCGATTAAAGTTAGGAGAAAATTCGGACGATGGTAGGCGAGGTGTTTTGCTGTCTCTGCATATCCTGTCATTTAATCAGTCTTTTCTAAAGTCACAAGAACTTTCCATGATATAACTGTTTGCCGGAAAACGAATTGCTTTTAAGTTTATTAAACACGAAAAAGCGTCTTTATTTCCAGAAGCTCTTAATCATCTATTCTAAAAATTCCTCTAGTGGTTGAAACACAGCATATCTTAAGAGGAAGGAACCCGCGCAAGTACGGTATTTAAATTTAATGAAGCTTTCAGTTCATTTTCGAGAACCTTACATTTATTAAACTGTTTCAAACCCCATTTGTCAATCGCTACTACACATGTCGCTTGTACGGCAACTTTGCGCACTCAACGGCGCGATGCGGCGATCAGTATGGCGCATCGGTCGAGTGTCGGTCGTCACGATTCCGCCCATACGCTCTCCTCGAACCACCTGTTCACTACCACCCTCATTGATCGCTTACTATATCAGCAAACCTGTCAATTCGAATCATCGTTCACGACACTATCGTTTGGTCACACGCGAATTCTCTGCACAGTTCAAAAAGCATCACGTATTCTAGACGTGAATCGCTAAAAATAAAGATGATCATCGTTGACTTGCTGTGGTTGTATCACATTAACAACCGGAGCTCTGTTAACCGCTTTCAGGGTATGTAAAATTACCGACGTTCATTATTGCCAAATTTGACGTTATGGACCAAGCTTGTTACGACTAATCTACGGCATGTTATGTGAGACCATCTTTAGATGCTTCACTTTCAAACCGTATGCAAGTCCTTATTGAAATCAGTTTTAGACTAATCGTAGGAAATTTTTAAGATGGCTGTGTGATTTTATGGACAACAACTGTTTGGGAAATATCCGTGTGATCGCTGAGAAAAAATGGCAAACAATGGAAATTTTCCAAAATTTTATTCACTACGTGAAGACGGGGTTGAAAACTAGTTTCTCGAGCACCACTGGAAGGTGCTGAAGTAAGTGCTCTATCGGAGGGTGTGAATAGAGTCCACTGCTTTTTTTGATGTACTCAACGTGCCATTAAACAAAAATTCAACACTAACATTTGTAATATTTATGATGTCACCAAATTTGCTATTCTTGACAACGAATAGACAAACAATATGACATTGAAAACAAAAAGGAAACAAAAAAGATAATCAGGAAGAGGACCACTCTTCAGCAAGATTTACATGATATGAGATGAGAGAAGTATACGTACACAGGACGATTCTTGTAACTAGAAAACAAAATGTAGAAAAAGATGGATGAAATGATGATTCGAACCTTGTGTCCCATAGAGAGATTCTCCAACATAACAGGATACGGTAGCACAGTGATGAGGGCGCCAAAAAAATGTTGTTTCGAATTATTCATTTCATGAATAGTTGGATATATGACAACCGCGACAGAACAGGGAAGAACACACGAAAAGACACGTCTGTTGACCGTATCCTCGACGCTTATACTCTCGAAATAACAGTTATTAGAATAACAAATTACTATACCGTATTTACTTATCGCTGGCTGTTCAGACTTAGATATCCAGAAAAAGCTTTAAGAACGAAGAAGCAAGACCAGAATATCAAAACTAAAACTAAATATTAAGACATATACTTCACACTGTCCCGTGGAAACTGGATTTTTGTGAACTTCACCTAACTACCAGGAGTTCTATGAGGAGCGACGAGAGGACGAGATAGAAGGGTAAACACCCTACACTTAGAATATGTCCGTAAACAGTAGAATGCTCGTTTGAGGTCATAAAGTTTTTAACGACCAGCATTACTGTTTAAATTGAAGCGATGCGTCGAGTGATAGGGACAAGATGACATGCCTTAAGCTCAGATAAATAAAAGTACGGAATAATTTTAGGGCAGGGGAGAAACACAGGGATAATAACGTGCTTTGCCAGCATATCATTGTCGCCAGTACTGGTCATGTTGTCCGTCTCCTAAATCATGCATAGACGGTTGGCCAAGTGACGATTGATCTATACTGCTCAAAACAGCCGATACTGGTAATCCCATACCGGAGCCGAGACCTGAAATAACGACAATTGTGTAGCGTTCACGTTGTACTCAATGCTAGAACTCTTAGTCAACGATTCTGAGGCGTCAGGAATTCCATAAAAGCGTATTTACCCCCTTTTGCACTATAAGCTAAACACTCAGAAAATGGAATTATTATAAACACATCGTCGCACATTAAATGATGGTCCGTTCAATGCACGTTCGTTTCACAATGACTAAAATTCAATGGCGAAACGTAGCTGCAATTCCAAAAATCCTAGCCATAGGTTGGTTACCAATACATTTCGTTAATAATCAATAGACATTCTGCCGGCAGTCACTAATAGAAAACCATGCGTTTAGCAATGCAACCCACTACATGCTTGCTTTGTTCGTGAGCACCTTTTGCTAACGATGCTACTTTTAACAGTGTATTATTTAGTGTTACTCATTAACTGAACAGTGTATTCTTTATCATGCAACGAAAATGACAAGCAGTTGTGGGAATGGTGCGAATGTGGCGAATGTATGGTCGCCCCCCGATTTTATGGCAGTGAGCGCACGCCATCCAGCCACCAGATATGGCGAAATGCAGTGGGGTCTCGAGACAAAACTCGTTTGACGATCGCGATTCAAAAACACTTGTACCGCCTGAAGTAGCAATAAACCTACAACCGGCCATAGGAATAAATCTCGTTCACAAAGGAACTCGCAATGCGAACGAACGAACTTCACCACGGCTGAGCAGTGTCATGAAAACGGTGGCATCCGCTTTTTTGTTTGTCTACTTGTACTCTGTGTGTATGTATATTTCTGTGTAAGTGTATGTATTTATATCTGGATACTTGGGTTGCGTGTGTGTGTGTGTGTGTGTGTGTGTGTGTGTGTGTGTGTGTGTGTGTGTGTGTGTGTGTGTGTGTGTGTGTGCGTGTGTGTGTGTGTGTGTGTGTGTGTGTGCGTGTGTGTGTGTGTGTGTGTGTGTGTGTGTGTGTGTGTGTGTGTACCTGTGTCTCTCCGGCCAGTGCGCACGAGTTGTGTGCATGTACGTCTCTGTGAGTATCTATTTGCGGTTTTGTGTGTATGCGTATGTATGAGTGTGTGTGTGTGTGTGTGTGTGTGTGTGTGTGTGTGTGTGTGTGTGTGTGTGTGTGTGTGTGAGCGTGTGCCTGTATCTACATATAAATACATACATATGTGCATGTGTATATGTACGTGAGACTATACAATATTTCCACAATTGGATGGATTGATCAGAGTGAAAAATGCTACTTGGTAGTAACAGCAGACGAGAACATCAACATCGGTGATTCAGTAGTATCATCAGCGATGGGTGAGGAGGGGTTGATAAAAAAAATGTATTAGTATCGTTCGTTCATGACATTACATGAAAATCGGTAGCAAAAAGCGTTCTCAATCTTGTGGTTGGACGAGTGTCATCAAGCGTTATCGCCATTCGTTCTTGATCTCATTGCCCAGAAGAAAAATGTCTTGGTAGCGACGATATCTGAAGTGACAGCACCCAGCACCTGGCGCGACATACCGAGCGCCCCCCTACCTACGCACAAAGCACGTAACTACGGTAGCGCCTGGGATACAAAACCATAAGCGAGTACTGCACACAAAAAGACACATACACACGTATACATATACACACACTCATACACATCTGCACCCACACGCACATTCACACAAAACAATGAAATTTTTTGAATGAATTATGGCTGCGTACCTCCAACGGATGTCGTTGCCGGATTCATCGATGACTGGAATGACGGACCACCACTTGTGGGCATTGCTCTTGCGTACGGCTGCAATGGACAGTTCATAATAACAAGACACTTGTTGTACACAGTTGACACCAGTTAGACAATAAACTCACATGGAACGCGTCATACGGTGATCGTGTAGCTGCATTGAACATATGATGTGAACTAAAGTCAGCAGTCGGCTGATACGATGCCATTCCTAGACCAGCGTTGGCGAATCCAAAAACTGCAACACGAAGTAGTATTAATGAAGCAAAGTGAAGTGGTACGAACATTTCAAAAAACAACTCTGACAAAGGACGATGATGATTTTTCGGACTATTACCTACAAAAACCCCGGCACGTAACTTCTGCAGTACCTTTATCTAACTAGTAAAACCCTTCTTCTCTACAACGGCGTTCTCCGAGAAAACTTTAGATAATGTTTTTTCTCATTCTCAAACTAAGGCATTATACATCTCATTGTTGATCACTAGTTCGTTGCTTTCAATGCAGAATGTTATAGTAATTGTGTAGACGGCTAAATGAATATAATAATAATAGTTATAGTACTGATAATAACAATAATAATAATAATAATAAGCGCTCACGCATATGGATCCATGGCTTGAGGTGCTAGACCGGTATACATTTGTCCTGTAGGTGACACGAAACTGGCGCTGACCGCCGTCGGGTTTGGTGGAAAACGATTGGCTGGAGGTGCTGGCGAGCCATCAGTCAGCGCTACCGGGACCCGAACCCGTTGGTGTTGGTGTGCCGTTCGACATGGACGTATCCATTAGACCGCCGGGTCGTTTATTTCGCAACTTCTCTTCCCGCCTCCACTTTGCTCGTCGATTTGAAAACCAAACCTGTAAGGAACAATGATTTCGGGGCTCGCTATGATCTTTCTTCCAATAACTGTTCATTTATGATAATGCAGCTAACGCTGTTGAATTCAGAACGCTTAATCAAGGCAACCGACGTCCTGGAAACCGAAAATCTTAGCACGTGTCTAAACGTTGCAAAAATCTGAGCACTTTCCATGTTTCCAGATTTTCACAGTGCCGTCAATGATTTTGGCATCTTTCTACTATATATCTAATTGTTTTCAAACAACAACAAGAGGCGAAACACAATATTTGTCCCTTTGTCACCTTGAACAATCTTGGCTTTATACAGTTTGTTGCACATATTTTATCATGTGTTGTGCTTACTACTTATTTAGATGAACATTTACAACAGTGGCACTATTCACGACGATCACGATACTGAAAAGGGCACACAAGACAGGCCGACTAGGAAACAGGTTAAAGAGGCTGGCGTTCGTTATCAGCATAAGTCTGAGTGACAGCAAGTCGCGCCACTCAACCCAACGTTGACAGCATAGACCCATAGCCAAGGTTGCCGGAAACTTACCATGCAACCTTTCCTGATATGCGCAACGTCATATTGCCATTGTTTCGATGAAATGTTTTTTTTCTCTTTCTTTTTCGCAGAAATTTCAAGAGGATTCCTTCTGAGTAAACCCATTAGAAACAGTACTGTCAAGAATGCAATATCGACACAATCATAGACTTATTCATGAGAAGTGAAGTATTCAAGACCGGTTACTTTTGTAACGTCTGGCCACTTCACAGTGCTTAACTGCTCCAATGTACACCTATTTACAAGTTAAGTAAGTTTTGAAGGAACGTAAGTGATTTTTCTAACTTGTGTAAGTAGAAAAAATCCATTTAAAGTCTTATCGCGTGATCATTCTATAACTTTGTTCCCAGTAATATATGATTTGCGCGAAAACTTTCGGGCAAAACGTTGTCCAAGCGTTATGGCCCATTATCGCTGAGGTCATGCGAGAGAAATGCAGAAAAAAGACAAAGATGGGACATCCTTACTCTAATCACGTCACTTCTTCTTGAAGGATAACTGTTGAAAAAAATTGGATTTGGGTTCAAATATGCGGAATTTGGATAGCATGTACAATTTAAGCAGTCATTCCAAGGATCCCTAAATGCTACCTGTATCCTTGCTTTCAGGAAGGCCGATTTTTTGAGCAAGCCGCTCGCGAGCAAAAACGTCCGGATAATGAGTGCGTTCAAATTCTGAAAACCGTAATCTGAATTAGTGCTGGAGAAAAAAGCAAGCAAGATAAGGATTGAGATAATGTGGAGGATATTTGCAGCACGAAGAGAATAGGGCAATTGGAAGTCGAAATTTCGAGTGTATGTGCTTTATTAGGAAGATAAAACATTAGTGGAATAAACCGAGATGTAAAGGTAAAAAGGATGAAAATAGCGGCGAATACCGATGCATTGCCGGTGCACTTGTTACAAAGCAACTTGAACAACAGACGCATTGTGACAATAATCGGATAACGTTTCAAACGAAAACAAGGAAAACCAAAAGAAAAAAACCAAAAGCGATGAAATAAACAAAGTAATAAAAGAACCACCTTTTTCAAAGTGCTTCGATCTGTTCCTGGCTGAAGGACGTGCGATTTCGTTGGAGCTTTCGCTTAAGTCGCATACGAGCAGCTGCATCCTCATCAGGATCATTCGGTGGTTTTTGATCGTCATCTAAAATACAAGGGTGCATTCAGTGATATAATTGCTACCGTTTTCGAATCAATAACAAATGTGTTTTATACTTTGTAAATGTATCTACGCTCATAGCTTTTTTCACGCATGTATACACGCTTTCATACACAACACATAAATTCACATTTGCAAGTATACATGTACATCGTCTGTCGTATACACGTTTACGAATACATACAAACCACATACATATTCATGCTAGCCAAGTTAGCTGACCAATAAGCACCCACACTAACAAATACACGTGTACAAACACTTCCTTCTAAGCAAACGTATACTGCACACAAGAAACAACACTGTTTCAGAACATGATTGAGATGGTTATAGTGTTAGAAGCCCATTGTTTTTGATAGTCTTCATCATGGCATAACCCATTAGATTATCAGGAAATGAAGTGGCACGTCTTCCTCGCCGGAAGACCGATCTAAACGGCTATTAGCGAATATGTGCGCTTCCTGTCAACATGTCTTGACTAATGTAGTGTTATTCCAAGGACTTAATTCAATCAATTATCGGAAAGATCGTATACACACAGTTTGTTTCACTTTTTTCGCAACTCCTAATTCGATTACATTGCATGCGATTTGCCTTTTGAAGTAACCATCAAATATCTGTCAGGCGCTGAAAACTAGGCAGATGGATGGAAGCAATAATCATTTCAATGGCACCAGTACAAGAACTAAAGATGGCAGTGTAGGTGCCGCAAAACCACAGCACCGCGACACAATAGTTGAAGAGGGAAGTGGAGCAACGGTGAAAAAGAGAAACAAGCTTCGACTACCTTTTAAGGACCTAGTTCGTGTTGTTGACCTCCTTGTAGAAGGCTTTAGTGGCAACGTAGCGGCCGATATCATCTCTCGACAGAGACTGATAGCGTGGAGGCGGGTCGGGTAGGTTGGATTTCGGTGGTGGTGGTGCGCTAGTTGGAGATGGTGGTGGGTCGGGTAGTGGTGATGTTGGTGGTGTTAGAGGTGTTGGTGATGGTGCTCGGCCGGCCGTCTCGTAAAACGGCGAACTAGTAAGTCGAACGCTCGCTGCAGGCAGTAAATACTCACGCTGAGTCACTTGCGGTCTTTAGAAGATAGAGAGACCATTTTGGTCACCTTCGTTGACATCTAAAATCCGTTTGGTATCTTGCGACTGAGGTAGACATAAGAGGATATAATGGCTTATGGGTAGCACTATTCAAGTTGGATTTTCACATGCAAAGTTTATGTGCTTGCTGTGCCTTTCTAATTCTAAACAGAGCTTGATACTTGCCGATAAATGGAAATTTTACATAAGGCACACATATACGTCAAACTATCAGGAACTGTACTAACCAAATAAATTTCAGTGAAACGTTTAGTAGAGATATATTCACCGAAGTGGGTGAGTGTTTTGAATTATTGTGGTAAGGTTAATAGTGTTTAAGAAAATGGAAAATGATCGGATTGCTTTAACTCGAACTGAAAGGGACCTGTCACATCGCGGTACGGCGTCCGTCACTGAATAGTGTGGGTCGGCATGGCGATGCATGATGTCGACAACGATGATGGCTGTATAGCTTCACTTCCTTGCCACCGAACAGACTAACAGGCGAATTACGGATGGGAAACGGAAGCTGGGACCACGAAGACGCCGAACAGAGTGTGGAAACACGCGCGTCCACTGTCAAAAAGCAATCTAGATCACTTGAGCAAAAACTGATGTGCGGCGCACGCGACGAGAGGAGAGAGAGGGAGCGAAAAAGGAAACCGGCCGTGGAGTCCCGCCTACCACCGTAACCAGCCAACCAGAGACGAAATGCATTATCGGGCAATGATTAATCTACACTTCAGACATCTTCGCAGTGCTGCACAGTACTACTTTTGTTACTTCAACATAGTCAGGAGTAAGCTGAGCTGTTCCGAACTCCAAATTTTAAAAACATTATTTTGTGGAGCAGTAAAGAACTGAATAAAAAGCAAGAATACAACGACATAGCCATTTAAGAATGTAATAGATATCCTTATACAGTGTCGAATCCTTTCTATCATCATGCTGATTCTCTATCAGGAGCTCAGTCATGCGAAAATTGGTGCCGCGCGGCGATACTGTGTAATAAATAGAACAATACACCTGTCATCGATAAATTTATTTGCGAAGATGGATGAGAAACCGTCCTTAAACCGTATTTCTTTTTTCGAAAATCTGGAGAATATTGATACTGAGGACTCTTCTATGGGGTCAAACCAGTGATAAAAAGCCAACGTGATTTTTTCAGGCAAAAATTCTTTAACACTACTTTTCGACGATGGTTTGAACGACGCTACGGGACAATCAAAGCATTTTCTACATGACTACAACAAATTTTTTTAAGAAATAAGGAATGAAATACTTTTTTTAAGGTCTGTCTGAAAAAAAGACTAGGGCGGCAAGTTCAACGTCTGCGACTAAAAAATGTACCATCAGTGGCTTCGTATTGCAATCCCAAATATAAAAAACTCTTATAAATTGGTTAATAGCGGACAGACTATTTTAACAAGCCAAAAAAGTCCTAAATTATCATTTTACTACTTAAAAGCTTCAACTCCTTCGCAGTAATGCGAACCGTACTGAATCTTTTAAACAGTTTCTGCTGTAGTTCAGTACTTCTGGATCACAATGCGAGCGTACCAATAGAGAGCAGATAGGGAAATTTTTCTTCGTCATACACTTCATACAACTATTGAACGATCGGATAGACTTCCTTAATTCCTTCTGTTAGCTACACTTAAGAATGCAATTTTTCGCGTCTACGCTTTCAATCTAAGAGATTCTAAGGGTGACTCTCTTTGCAAAAACGATGCTTCTGATAGCTACAAGTAAGACCAGTGATAATCACTAAAGACTACTAAACGAAATTTTGTTTTTTGCTTCTAACACTGACTATAGATGGACAACGGCCAGATTTCCTCATTCTCAAGCAACAGTGGTGAAAACTGAGCGTTCACGTCGGCCAAATCTTCACAACGGGTGGTACCATGGCGAGAAAATCAATATGCGCAATGATTGAGATCGATCAAAACAGTTTTTAAGTGGTTTATAAATGATATTCAACTGCATTTCTACAATACGATTTGTTTTATTTGTGAGAGTGTTTCTTAGCAACGTCATTGTTGTGTGAAACTGATAAGAAAGCTACTGCAAACGAATGAATCGTCTTCTCCACACCACCGATTCAAATTAGAACTGTCCAATTAGTAGTTGACAAAAAAAATGACCAAAGTAAGATGCAGATATTTGGCGTCTACCGTATTCCGTGTTCAAACTTGAACACTGAGTTTCGCGCAACCTTCACTTTGACTACTGTAGTGTAGTGAACCGGTTTTCACCAACCATGTCTAATTGCCGAACTAATAATATTTGTCTTAAAGTCGATACAGAGTTTAGGAAGCATTTTGGCGATTAGGAATGTAGACAATAAAAAATTGAATTGCTGTTAAATTGCTGTAAAATCCCTGCTACTGTATTTTAAAAAAATGAAAATTGTCGTGGCAGAACTACAGAGCACATTGTTGTATTGTTGATAACAGTATCACATCAGCTTGAAGCGAGGTGCACAAACAGCAATTTAATAGGCCATGTAATGTAAAGAAATGGGAAAAACATGTGAATCCCATAATCATGGCTTCTTAGTATACAACTTAAGCAGCTTTACAAAAATTTTTCGCTAAATTCGATAAAATATGCTGCCGCAAGATCGCATGAACGAAGGAACGGAAGGCTGAGGAATGGTGTTCGCTTAAAAGATTTCAGAAGTGTATCTCGTTCGGTCCCACACACAATATGATATGGAAATTTATTTCCAGTCTTGAAATCTCTCAGTCGGAAGAAATGCTAACAATGAAGGTTATTAAACAAGTAATGCTTGTTTTAGGCTTAATGTTAACGTAGAATGGTGTTGACCAGCAGGAGAAAATATTCTAGGAAGAAAAAGTTTACTAAACAAATCAGCCACTTAATCCATACCAAACCACCCACATATCTTAACTAAGCAAATCTTGTCACAGACATTACCATAACGAAGCATAAACATTCCTAAAAACGGTTATTAGCCACCTTAGTTACAGATTTTGATCAATATGAACGTACACAAAAGGTTAGAGCACTAGATTTGAACTATGCTTTTGTTTTCTATCAAGAATGTCAATTGATCGAAATGAAACAAAAAAGCTAACTCTGTAAGTTTACCGCGCTCATAGAGAAGATTCTGGCGTGAAGATGTCTAGTTGGTTTGAGACTTCAAAAGATTGTTCGTGTTATAAAACTATTGAGATTATTGTAGAATATCCACGCGAAGCGATCAAGTGATTTGTTGACTGGCTAGCCGGCTAGCTCACTGATTGGACTAACTGACTGACTGACTGACTGACTGACTGACTGACTGACTGACTGACTGACTGACTGACTGACTAACTGGCTGATGGACTAGTTGGTTGACTGGTTGGCTGGATGGATGGTTGGCTGGTTACATGTTGAGTAAGCGTGGGAAGGACGGTAATGTACCGGCGATAGTGTCAAGTTGCATCATGGGTCGGCGACTATCAGCCCATACATCGGCCATTTAACCGAGGATGAACGACGCGTACTCGCCGGCTATTAACCCAACAGCTGGCAGCATCCTGCACCTAACCCCGATTTTCCAATGGACTAAATCCTTCGCATCACCATAATCTAATTCTTAAACGACTACTTCGACGACAAAAAGATCATCAGATATCAAAAGCGACGACGACCATGACGATGATGAGATTCGTAACTTCGTCGACACTAACTACTGCATTAAACGACATGATTTCATTTCAATCTCAGCGAGAACTAAACTCCAATTTTGTGAAACAACGTGTTCAGGTGAGATCTGTGATATTACGAGCTCAAACCCACTTAAAACTCACTTAAACAACTCTAGAACTCTGCAAGCAAGGAGCTTTTTTTCCAGTGTAACACAGCTAACCCTCAACATAAAGCAAACCTACGTAAGTCAGTCTGGGAAAATTGACAGCGTTTTTTGATACTAATATTTTTTGAAGTTCAACTGCAACTTCCATGCTAACAAGTTGCAGAGTTTTCAATCCTCCGAAATTAAATTAACTTTAACACACCTAATTGAAACGAAACGAACAGATCATCATTTTTTTTGCAGAATATTGCGGTCTAAAGGATTCCTAAAACGAACCAGGATCTTTTTTCGTTTCCACAGATGCTTGATGTGGAAGCGATGAGAACGGTGTCAATCCAACACCAGCCATCGGCATCGTTGTCCACTGATTATACCACTGACCCGAATAACTGCAAATGGTGAAATCGATGTTTGAAGTGTTCGCTTTGTTAACGCGTTTACGAATGTCACTTATAATAATAGCTCAAGCGTTAATGAAATAGCCTAAAAATCTAACATTGCGCAAAAAATGGTAGCCATAGCAGTACTATAGTAGTTATTTGATATGTCCTTTACTTCTTGATACACTATTAAGTTGTAGAACTTTGAGTAAATGATTTGTTGAGAAAACTTTGTTCTTATGACACACCATAAAGCTGAACCAAATTCCTGCAATTATGTCCAAAGAATTTTCGGCGAAAATTCATATATGAGCTTTTTCAGAACTTATTAAAAAGAACTCCTAGAAATGAAGATATTTGGTGCTCTGCGGTCGTAGTGTAAGTGGAAAAATGTGACTTAAGCGATTGGAGAGCAAAGTGGAAAGGGTGCGGAGGATGTCTAAGTGTTAATGGCGGACACAACCCGACCACTTAGCGCTCCATTGGTTGCATACGAATGCGAAGCTCATTAGGAATCGAACAGTTATAATTCTACGTAAAACATCTTAACTCTACGGCTACAGTAAACCATTGAAAAAGAATCCTGTCGTAGATTGATGTAATAAATAAAAGGAGACACTGAATATTACTTATTACAACAAAGAAAACAATTATCACCGTAAAATATTGCATAATATTCAGTTGAACTTTGAATAAAAGTGTTCATTACAAGGCCAAGACTCAAAGTTGCTCCTTCATATGTTATACTATGAGCTCTGTATCTTTTGTATTTTGCCGTGTTTACAAGTTTATTTCCAGTTCATGTAAGTGATTTACTCACAGCTCTTCCACGAGTAGATAAGTATATTTGCAAGTAGAGTGCCTCTTGAGTTGCAATACGTTGATATTATTAATATTAAATAGTTTATGTTGGAGTTACTTTTGAATTTTGTGAGAAACCATCCATCAGTGTTGTGATTTTGTGATCATGACAGCAGTTTCGTCGCGAGAAGTATTGATGCTGCAACCTTGGTGAACTTTAGCAGTTTTATGAGTAAACACACATATATTGTGAACTATGACCGATGAGTTGGAACAAATAAGACTTAATATTCTAGTAGATAAGAGCATGTTAGTTGACTTAGTTAGTCGACAACAAGTCTAATCATCTATTCTTTGTGAAAAAAAATTTTCTTTTGTAATCGTGCAGCAAATCAAAATAAACTGTACAATGAAAACCGGATTGTTTGAATTGAGTAAAAAAAGTTTACTTACGCTAAATTTGGATCCACGAAACGTAAGCGATCGTAGAAGTCCGTCTGCATCGCTTGCTGCTCTTTACGGGCTGCTAAGTTGCGCAGCACTCGATTGATAGAAGAAACCTATGAACGAAACCAGAATATCGTTGGATTCTGTAGCTTCGTTTATGACTGTCGGCTTTAAGACTTTTAGCAAATTGGCATTAATGTATATGTTTAAAAGCATGTGCAATGGCATGGAAAATTCAACAACATTTTTATTCTCTTGGAATCATATTATTATTACTACTATTAGTTTCATTAGTACCACTACAAGGTCTACCACTCTAACTACTTCTAGCCATAGCCACCACTACTACTACTACTACTACTGTTACTACCACTACTATTCTGCTTTTACTACCACTACTATCAATACTAATACTTCTGGTGTTACTATCACCGTTACTGCCGGTTGTGCTGTTGCTACTTCTACTACTAATACTAGTGCTAATACTTTTATTAATACCTGTGCTAATTATGGAACTAATCCCACTATTGTTACTACTTATATCACTACTACTACTACTACTTCAACTACTACCAATATGGATGGAAACGAAACGGTAAACAGGCGTCCTTGAGAAGTATTGCGAGTCCCGACTTCTTGAAGCCCAAAGATGCTTATCGCTGAGTGGTGTAAAGTTATCGGCTGTCAAATACACTTGTTACACAATGCTGATGTCTCGAGCACATTACGGTAGACCCGCAACCAACACAGCGGTGGTCGTCGTGATGAGAAGAAAAAACGATACTGAGAAAGTGATGATACTGCTCCTGCGGACGATGATGAAGATGAGTATGAGGTTGGTAAACGTAGAGTCTCAAAATGGATCATTGAAGAAAACAATAGGACACAGGTACAGTAGCCGACTCAGTAAATGTACGAAGACACTGCATAAGGGCAAACGTAGACAGTAACAATGGCACTAGCCTATTTTACCACGCGAAGACCAAATCGTTCCTATTGGCCCGTTACTCACTTGGCTACCGATATTTATTTTCCAAACTTTTTTTAAATGCTCGACGGGGAACATTTATGAAGTTAGAATATTGGTCAATGAAGCACACTAGTAACTTGCTTTTCCACACTTCGGTTCAGTTATAACCCTCATAATATTACAAAACCAACCAACTGAAAACGAAAATTTGAGAACAACATATTCAAGAGCTCATGTTTTACAACAACCAAGCATGACGTCATTTGGTGGCGTCGTTTGCTTCCCGGTGTACACGTCAGGTCACAAAAAATTGTACAAATAGTTTTATTATATCGTTCGACAAGGATTAGTTAACTGATCGCAGGATTACTGCCGCTATAATAATCATATCCTTCTGAAAGAATCCAAGCTGGAATAGAGCAAACTTTCACACAATAATTTAACGCTGGAAATTGCCCTTGGTGACGTCCGGGGAATGGTCCAACACGGATATGTCAGCTTTCCAAGAAAATTCACGCCTGACCAGCTTTCAGCACGTTAAGATGAAAAAAAGTTTATAGATCCCCAACTTGTAGTCAAATCCACCCCCCGAGCCAGACCATCTCCGTGGATAATGGTTGCGAAACAAGAACAGAATGGACCCGCTGATAGGTGAAAATACCCTGTCTAAATATCTAAGCACTAGTAAATAAACAACTGCCAGCAATAAGAACTAATATTTCGAATGTCTCGTTCGCTTCATTTATCCACCAATAAAAATCACCATTGCATTGCTTAAAGGAATGGACAATAAGTGCATGTTACACACCGATTCGATTAGTTTGTGCAGAAACGCTTAGTAAGTATTGAACGTCACTGAAACTTAATGACGATGGTGCTTGAAAGAATAAAAACCACAGACGAAACAAACGACATGAATGGCTGTTAAATAGGAGCAGCAACTACTTTTTTTTATAAGTGTACAAACCCTAATCGATAACTATGAAAAATAATGCAGCTTATATAGAATTACGCTCATATAACAGAAAAGCTATATGTGTATATGTATACATATGTATATGTATGCATATATATATATACACATGTGTATATATATATATATATATATATTCCTACAAGGATGCCGAAATATAGGGAGAACTCGAACCCTCAGGAGCGCTTCGCACTCGGTAATCGTGGATTAGAAACCCTCCAGACGGTTTGAGTTATGCTTATATCTCACCATCCTTGTGGTTGTATCTCAACACCATACCCTGCCATAAAGAAACAGTAGCCAATAAGTGAGAATTAAAGTATTATGTATATATTGAATTTACACTTTTAGCTACATACGTATGTATGCATATATGTAGTTACAGGTGTAAATTCTAGTTGTTTTTAATATTCAGGCAGTAGCCGAGTTCGAAGATGTGATATTGTCCAGCTCATTTATAATCTTCTACTACTAGGCAAGTTGGATAATCCAATTTTCTACACGTTAGGCAGAAGTAGATTTTTCACGACAGTAATATGCCATTTAAATTACCAATATTGGCGCGAAATAAAAGTTCTAATCGCTAGCGATCGATCAGATAGCAAATTTCGATCAAAATTGGCATACTACACGCGTTTTATTTTTTGCTAATAAAACGCCGATGTTTCATTACTGTTCACTGACTACTGTCGATGCTAAAATTGTCAGTTTAAACGAGATTCACCATCTACGTTTGGAACACCCAATGAGCACTTTCTTCTGGGCCACAGCACTTTACTTTTTTTTTAGTTGTTGAAACAGTTCCAGGCTTTCTTCCAATTTTTCACTTTTTTTCTTATTTCATAAAAGGCGTACGTCATTAGTTCCGCACTGTTAGCAATAATGGTGATTCAAATTTTTAGTGTTCCAAAAACTTCATGTGGTCTTCATTTTGAAAGAGCTCTGTGCCACACCTTCTAGTTCAAATTTGAATGCGGTACTTACAGTCCTTGTATTACGGTGTTCATGGTAATTGCAGTTTCATAGAAATAACTTGTATAACGAATGTAAGACGTACACTTGGAATGGTGTCCTGTGAGCAGATATGATCTGTGAGCAGTTTGTCGCGAATTTCCCATGCAAATATACTTGGTTGTTCGCGTTTGTACTCTTCAATCTTCTCCACAACATTGTTAGTAGCAACTCTAAAATGAAATTTCTTTAGATTGACGACAAGATGCTAAGCACTCTCGATTGCCTTCGTTTCATTGATGTGGTGAGGTTTTGCAGCCATCGCTGCCGATTTGCTGCGATGGTAACCAGTTTCTTTACAACGTGCCTAAAAGTTTCATCAAGTGCAAATCCTTCACGACATCGTCTACTGTTACCGTAATAAGTCACATTGTTGTTTGTTTTTAGGAAACATTTTACCACAACCGTATACCTACAGGTAGCAACGTCAGACTAAAAAAAGTTGTTATCAAGAACAAAACACAATACCTCAATTAGGGACCAATTCTTCAAAAAAACGTCAAAACCGGATATAAGTTTTAAAAAGGCTTTAGTAACTAACATATAAAAAAATGATGAAATAAACAAACTAAGTGGCATCTCTTGTAACTAATTCTCACAAAATTCATAAAGAGGAGCAGCGAACTCTCGAGTTTTGATGAAACACCTTTAACAAATTACTTAAAACCACTTTTAATCAACTACTAACGTAATCTGATGGAAGGCAAACATAAATTTCAACAGAATTCCCAGCTTTCCTGTTGTAGTAACTGGTACAAATTTAGTTTGTTAAATTGTCAGCGGTCTGTAGCATAACTATTTCCAAGAATCGCTGATATCCTAAACCTAGTCATAAATCGACAAACCTAGTTCTCATGAGTGTGTGAATAACGGTGTTAAAGACCTAGGAACGCTATGTCACGACTACCATAGGTTTCATGAGAAAGCAGTACTCATCTGACGTTCAACAAATGAATAAAAAGAAAAAAGTGACGGATGCCTAAGCTAAACCAAATCCGAAAGCCAATAATCCTTGTCAGTTAACCCAATAAATTCTATAGATGAGCGTTTCAAAACAATGAAACGAATCTAAGTACTGGGACTCATTTTTCACAACTTACGAAAACGGGTTAGCTAAGCAGGTCTCTTATACAGGTATCTAATGTATAAGGGAAATACAAAGGATTGGTTACACCTATGATTGTTCCATGTAACCATTTTAGTGGGCGCCTGTAGCGCAGTGGTTGAAGGCGCCAATGCCACACACGTGGAGTCGATCCCTGCGCCCATGGCCAACGAAGCCTTCCATGCCTCCGGGGGTCGGAAAATTAGTACCAGACTTGTCCAGGAGGATAGCTGCACTGGCTCGATCCATCGATAGGCCACTGCGAGTCATTGTAAAGGCCAGATATGCGCCCAATCACCAACCATTTTATTCTTCCAGTTCCAAACGTGGTTATTGTGTGAATTTGCTTTATACGAACACAAACGTAGTCAACGTTGTCAGTTGGCGTTTTCAAAAACAAAAGAGCTACAAATTACTCCATGGTGTTTTGTTTGCATCCATCACAGGACCATCTAGGCTCGTATTCATTTTGAAGTAGACATTATGACAAACGTCGAATAACTCAGAATTTGAATTTACCTGCCATTCATTCAAATCTCATATCTGCTTTTATTTTTGTTCTCCGAGAAAGCGGAAAATTGGACAGGATTTAAATGTCTTCATAAGAATAGCTAGACTCAAACCAAATAGTCCAATTCGAATTGAGTAATTGCAAGATGTTTCGGACAGGTGCAGTAGATGTAGTAGATTGTCTTGGCTAACAAACTGATTCATAGTCCTAGGATCAATAAACTTTAGCACCACTCTTTACTGACCACACTCTAAAACTTTTTCATGAAAAAATTGTTTTTTGCTGCACTTTTCTTAAACAGAACTGCCCCACGAAGTTCATGCATGGAGAACAACAAATATTTTAGGAACATCGCGATAACCGTTGGAAATAACATCACTTAATCCTGTACGGAAGGAAATCAGT
The DNA here is from genome assembly GCA_018806985.1 of Angiostrongylus vasorum. Taxonomy (NCBI): domain Eukaryota; kingdom Metazoa; phylum Nematoda; class Chromadorea; order Rhabditida; family Metastrongylidae; genus Angiostrongylus; species Angiostrongylus vasorum. Next base: position 652,700 of record JADANN010000115.1, on the reverse strand, counting down.
GATTGTTTTCTGGAATTAATGACGAACAACGTAAGAGTGCTTATCGACCACTTTCCCTGTCAGTATTCCTTACGCACGACATCTTGGAAACTACCGAAGACTTCGTGAAAAAGTTAATATAAGAAAATAAGGCGATGATTTCATCTCCATTGCTCCAAATTACGTAGCCATCTTCGTCACTTCTTCCTATATTGATTGCTGCGCCGATAAGTGAGAGAAAATGACGGACGTTAAGAGAAGAGAATCTCTTTACATTTGCTAGTATGAGAACATGAAGTCCAACTTATAGTTGCAGTCAAAATGTAAAAACAATCTAGAAGTCTTATCGACATTCCTTAAACATGTTTAGAAGGTTCGCCAACAGTGAGTTTGAGCTAAGTTTTTCGTTACTGAATTGTTCACTTCCCACGGTTTATTGCAGAATGCTTTCCCAGAATCCCTAAACTCGCTTCCGTAATTTACTTGTTGGTTATTTTCAAATCGCCATCAAATTGTATATAATTACATTAACTGGGTGTGCATATGATATTTACAGAAAAAAATTCTTCAGCACAAGAAGGGTAAGCCATGATATAGAGCAAAAAAAGAATACGTATTGATTAGTCACACCGAGATTAAGGGAAAGTCTGTTTTGAAATATTACTGTGTTATTTGCTAAGCGATAATGACACCGACTTCTGCAGGAACGATTATCCGGAAAAGCAAACTGTTATCACTGGACAATCGCTACTATCAAAAGCCAGCATCCTGCATAAAAGAGCATCGCTGGGTGAGTATGCCTCCTTCGAGAGATGCTCCATTGAGAAAGATCTGACTCGATACGAAGACGAAAGCGCCACATCGAGAAGAATCAATGAAAGAATAAATATTGATCTGTCATACCAAGATTAAAGGAAAGTAGGGCGTAGAACGTACGTTAGCCGAAAATTTTTGATGAGTTTTTACTTTTTCTAGCAATAAGGCCCAGTGTTGAAATTTCTTACGTATAGTGACAAAATATAAAGTCAGCTTAATAGGATTAGAACAAAGTATAACTGCTTTTCGATCCTTAGCACAAATGATGGGATCCTCGCGATAAAAAGGATAAAATGGAAAGAGCTCTCGTCGTTGATCAATCCCTGAGGGATCCGCCATGCATTCGACGTCATTAAGCATCGTTTGAAGCTGACTGAATACGTATCTGACCTTTACAATGACTTGCGGTGACCCACCGATGTTTCGAGGCAGTGCTATTATCGTCTTAGACAATCCTGGTACCAATATGCCGACCCCGGAGGGATGAAGACTTGGTGGGCCATTGCCGCAAGAAATGAATCCCATGTATACTGCAGTGCCTCCAAGCACTGCGCCACACACGCCACTATCCTCATGATAGTGGCAGAAAAATTATTACAGAAAATATCCTACGATCTCTCGAATCGTTTCTAATTTTAATATTGGCACTTTTTAGATGCTTCTTGTCTATAATGCATGGTTTAATATCTTCAAACTATGGAAAACATTTTGTTGGTACTTATTGCCTTTACATCCCCACGGCTCACCGCCACATCATAGCTTGGAAGTGTTCCTTGGTGGCTGCAATGTACAGCAGGGAGCTTAATCCTCGTGGCAGGGTCTCCCAAGCTAAGAAAAGAGTTAGGCGTTTCCATTAGGAAGCCTTGCCAAGAGTAAACCAATGCCAAGATCCACCATCGTCCTCGATATCAAAGTCGCATAGTGGTAAATTTTTTCTCTAACCCACAATGGCTGCGACTGCCGTGCTGGTGAAGACCTGATAAGACTTTGGCCAGGCTTCCCTCGGGATTTCAGTGAGCCACAATTGCTTAATCAGCAAAATTCCGAAAAATGGAAATTATGCCGCGGTCCGCACGACGCTGAGGACTGGCTTTTCAAACATCAAGTAAGTAAGTAAGTATTTCCTTTAACCTCCCAACGGTTTAACACCGTGGCTGAGAAGTGTTCCTGAGTGCCGTGTTGCGATGTGCAGCGGGTATTCATCCCGCCGGCAGGGTCTTCATAGCTGAGGAGTCCGGCTTTTCAATCAGGGAAGCCCAGCTAAGAGTAAACTAATACCAAAGTACGCCACCGTCCAGGTGTCAAACTAATCGCATGGTGACCTCTGACCCAAAAGGGCGGCGACTGGCGGTGGTGATGACGCCCTGAGGCATACCCTGTCTAGACTGACCTCCAGGACTCCAGAGAAACACAATAGCTAAACCAGCAAAACTCCGCAAAATGGAGATTATGCTGGCGTCCACCCAACTGGTGAGGACGGGCTATCCATGTATCCAAACAAGTAAGTATTGTCTTTGATACAAGAGTCCATGTAAAGCTTTGAATAGAATCCCAATTGACCCCCATTTTTTAGGACCACTATTGTTAGAGGTAGCTAACTCAAACGCATGGAAGACAATCTTCTGGATCTGGTAAGTAAAGGGTGGACAGCTTTAGAGCTCGTCTTAGCAAGACATGTTATTGAAGACCCCTTGTGTAAGAAATAAATAATTGTTTTTTAAAAACGCTATCGAAAACTCTAGAAGAATCTATGCTCTCCACTACTATTTGTTTCTCACATGTGTTCGTGGTTATGGGGCATTAAAATGTTGCACGTAAGTACAAAACAAGATCTTTTGGTCCATTTAGATTTTTCTGCATTTCATTTATTTTACACGACCCGTTCTCACATCTATTGAGTGGATAGCAGCACTTGTTCCATTCAGAATCGTTTTCTCGCATCTACCATTGTCGAAGACTTTCCAAATTTTGTCTCTGGTTTTGATAACTTTTTTGAAGATTTTCATTTAATCATAAGTGTTGTTGAATGCTGGTCGACTCGATTTCCCCTGGGCCTGGGATTAGCCGAGTGGAGCGTTTCAACTTGGATTGGAGATAATCAACTTTTTTCCATCAAGTCTTATGCCGGTTTCCAGTGTTTGGAACGATAAGTGGTTTATGCGATGTCGAACAAGTATCGTGTTTTTGTGGACGGAATCACTACCACTGAACTATCTGCCCTTTAGTGAATGACTAAAATTAGTAGAATCCTTGCTTGCTATGCGAAATAATTTTGTTGGCATTTGAATTTTTCATCAAATACAGCCACAAGAATCAACTATGGCTTCCGCATTCATAATTCTGATACATTAAAGGCACCAAAAATAGCAAGGATGCTGACTGAAGAATTGCATGACTTTCTACGTGTTAATTGACTTCTTGTGGAGACCTCTGAGACTCATACCAATTTCATTTATAAGAAAGAAGAATTTTCAATAAATCCCACTTGAACTCAACAATACGCCTTATGAATTGAGTGGTTTCTCCTACTTTTCAGGAAGAAATACCAATTATCAAATTCTACTCATGCATTAAAAACATGAAACAGAAGGTTTCGTGACCTAGTACAGAAAATAAAAATTTTGGCCAGTACTAAACGATCAGCCTTTTCTCCCACAGAAATGCCACAGACATTCTACCATAAACTTATGTGAAAAAGTTTATAAGAGAAAAAGCTGGCAGCTAGATCATTGACCAGGATTTTTTCACAGTAGTATTAAATAACTGTTGGATGAGAATTTTAGTCTCTGTGAATCACATAGTCCTAGAAATAAACTAATGTACCTAGTATACGTTAATTTGAAACTTCGCCGACATTTCAATTACTGAGCGAAGATTTACTACGTTTTTCAACTTCTTGTAAAATTTCCAGCATCACAAAATAGCAAGATTGGAAGGCGTTTTCTACTGTAAGTTATTCGTTTCGTTAATGAAGCCGTGGTAAAAAATCTTCAGCTACACGAAATGTAGGGAATAAAAGGGCGCGTAGAATTAACAATGATGGGGTGAGAAGACCATAAACCTGTTTCGTAATCACCCATCCTGTGTTTGAATGCTACAGCAAATCACCAGTTTGCTGTAGATTCCGTTAGGAAATATTTTTCGCACTTTTTAAGCTAATTTTTCGTTATCAGCTTCAAAAATGACATGGCATAGTGAAGTTAGTGGATCAAAATTTTACTTCTTGTCAGAAATTCCTCATACTCCCCCTTGTTTCTGGTACCAGTAATTTCGCGAACCAGTACAGAGAATGAATGAAAGAAATTTCTGCAATACATATGAATAGGAAGTTATAGTAACAAGGTTGTGAGGAAAAATCCTTCTACGACAAGCATGTTTCAGTTTGCTCCAAGGGTTTGCTACCACTAAACTTTGATAACATTAGGAAAGTCCTTGTACTTTCGGTTTGGATTAATCACTCTTCACATCTTGACGAATGAAAACCTTAGTAAAAGAACATCTTTCGAGACTTTTTCTAGATCGTTGAAAATTGATTATATGTTGCAAGTCTAGGAAACAGAAAATCTCAAACAGTAAAAGTTGTTTAAGATCCACAACAGAACGATGGACTTCTTTGGCTGATGGGATCAAGAATCAGAAGACTTTTGGAAGTGCTGTAAAAGCTTACTGTGAAGAAATGTGATGCATGGCCTGCAACGTCAATATAAATAGATTTCAGTGTAGTTACCGTTAAAACACTACAAATTTTAACGATAAACTCAGTGAAACAATTTCGATCTAATCTTTGGAAAATAAAGAGTGTTAAAGCGCTCTGCTGTCAGGACGAGCAAAAAAATTCTTATTGAGTTTGACGTTAAACACTTTTCTTTTTTTACATAATAGTCACCAATTCCATTCAGTGTCGTATAATTCCATACACCCATGGCCAAATATGGCCTAAAAAATGGTTTCATCAAGTCAGTTACTGAGGTTTAATAGTTTCGTGGAATTTAAGGAGCTGAAGAGTTTTCAGCTGACTTCCAAATACTACAAAAACTCCATTTGTTGACGAATTTTACACAAGCAATTTTCTAACAGCGATGTAACAACACTATTTTAAATAAAATCTCGTATTTATGGAGAGGCAACTTACCAAACTATGCATTCAGCTAAGCCTTCTAGAGCGAAAAGTAAAAACTCATCTCCAATACCATCAGCTGTTAATGACAATTAAATACCTTGGTTTTGATCCTCCAATAGCTCGTGGTCGTATCGTACCCGATTCGTAGTAACGACAGAGTATTTTTGAAACGCATCTGTAATTCAAACGCATAGAATTTGAATAAAAGAAAGTCAACTTTCTCAGCGTTATAAAGTTTCTTTCTCTCTTAATGATGATTTTCTAACTTATAGTGACTGGTGGATACTTCTGGATCGTTTTTTCTTTGGTCCTTCCGGAATTTCTCTTTTTTACATCGAAGTGCTGTGGCAGAGTCACTCAAGCTGGAAAGGATTTCAACACTTACATCTAGAAGTGTAGCTTAGAGCGGACGCATAATACTGTATGGCTGGGTGAGAAAGTGTAACTACCTCTTCTCCAAAAGGGGGGAGCAGAAGAAAACTGTGATAGTCTTCGATTTGTTTGGAAGTGTAGACCTTATTGATAAGCTCCGACACACAGAATGAGCATGAACGAAGAGTTTTTTGATGCCTCCCTCGGTGATTAATGGAATTACTCGTGATACATAAGGTTTTCCTCTCCAAAACTTCTAATGTACTTTTTAACAATTCAGTTAATATTCTATGCTATGACATCAGAAGGATGACGCATATAGAAATCTTCCCGAAACCTGGGACTTTACTTTGCTCTTTAATCCTTAATTCGACTAAATCTTGAAGCGCATTTCATGGATCTAGTGGACTAGTCCTGATCTGTGAATTTAGAAAACAGTTTGCAAAGATTATCTTCTCAGCCAGCCTTTCTTCTCCTCAAAATCGCTTTAATATTCAAAATACTGCAACCTCATATAAAGATGCAACAAACTTTGATATGAGAAAAGTTTTCTAAAATAAAAAAAATAATAGACATTTCTCATGATCAACGTATAGCCATTCCTCTTTGCAGGTGACGTCAATGTGCTCACATATCGTCGACCTCTAGTGGGTTAACGCTATATGGAGCAATCGGATAGTGAGAAAGACACGATCGTCACCCATGTGTAAAAGATTTCTTCGCATCTTTCGATATCTCTTTGTCTGCCGAACTTAAGCCACGATAAAATCTGCGTCCCATTGAGAGCATCTAGATCACCGCTATTCGAAGGCTTCAGTTAATATCACCACATATTCGCATCCTATACCTCGTTCAAATGTTGATGAAAACAGTTAAACATAACAAGCATATTTAAAAAACTACTGAAGCAGCCGTAAGCCAATTGTGGAGTCTTTGCTCTTGATAGTAAAGTAGTGGATGGTGTTTAATTTGTCTTCACTTGTCAATTCTCACATGATCGCTCTAGAAGTAAGGAATCAATGAAGCAAATTTCGTTTTAAATCCATCATCAACTTAAGAAAAACCAAATGCATTAATAAAGTGAGTTGAACTTCGTGGAAACCAATGGTAATAAATTGTAAGCTTGAGATTTCTCTGCTAAAACACTCAATGCTAAAAATCTATAGCATCTACCTTACACCCACCACATTGTAATTTCAACTACAGCCTCAGCTTGATTGGGTTCATTGCCAATTTGAGCTTCCCAGATCGATCCCGTTAACGGGTGATCGTTGATGTGACTAGTAGATAGAAAGCTAGCCAGGCGAAAAGAGAAACAAAAGACCCACATGGTGTGGTGGTGAACGCATGAGCCCCCGGAAAGGGTAATAAAGCCTTCGTTCCCCGAAGTACACCTGTGTTCCGGAGTTTTGCAAATATCTCAACAGCATTGTGGTTGTATTACACGTGATAGCTCTCCTTGAAAAATGCAAATAGACAGACGAATAAAGAGTTAACTTTATCTCTACAACGTTTACATTGTAAGATAACCTGAAACCTCAAAATACTGGAACCACGTTCCTAACAGTCATTTTCTGGCCACTTTACTTATTTCTTGCATTACCACGTGACATCCCAACATAACAATTTGCTACAATATGTTAAAGTAGTTTGCACCAACTTTCTGTCAAAAAAAATTGAGAAACTAGCCAATCAACAATTTTAAAGAATTGAAACACAAAAGCTTTTTCGCCATGCACTGTTGAACCTTCGCCAAGAAAGAAAACATCATAGGCATAGGTGTTAAGGTGGCGAAGACGAAAAAATCATAGTGTGACTTGCACTTAAGTTAATCATGGGTCTAAGAAGCAAAGCACCAGTAATTCTCCACTTATCCTTGTCGACAAAGATATCTACCCAGAAGAGACAGCGACACAGAATAGCGTCCCAGTTTTCCTACATCATCTATGTATATATATATATATATATATATATATATATATGTATATATATATATATATATATATGCATACATAGCACTGCTTTTGCTCAAGATTGCCACTGGTTCTTCGTCGCTCTTTGTCATAGTGGCTTTAGTAAACTCAGTAATAGTTTAGCACGCTCTGCCACGATGTGTGAAGGATTTGTTGGTCATCGTGACCCGAAAACCACTTCTACCACACACCTCAACGAGGTAGTCAAAGGTTTTAGCCGAATCGACTTTCTGGATATAATTTTTCACATACCTACTAGCACAATTATGCACGCATGCATGAATATGATTACCTACGTGCACGAGAGATAGAGCCATTTTAGCACAGCAGAGAAAGTGATATCGTCCATTGAATTTACCCACATCTCAGGCAAATACTATTGCTACTCTTGAAAGGCAATGGACTCTCTGCTACCATAACTGAGGACGCAGCCACATAGTCTCTTCAATACCTATTGGAAATCTATTCGCAAGTGGTAGAAGCATAACATACATTAGTTATAAATACTGTTCTCTACCTAGTAGAGAATACCCCTTTATTTATGCACATACCGCCCTATTTGAATAGCATATTAGGATAGCCATTCAGTTTCACCCATTACTATTGTCACCATTACTCCATTCAATCTTCCCCCTCGTCTTTTCAACATCTCTCAGTAAAATTAAGACGAAAGCGTCGCGTGGTTAACATCAGAAAGAAGAAATATTATATTCTGCATCGATTTCTTTACATCTGATATACAATGACTGTTCTCTCCTTAACAACCTAATGCTTTTGGTGCATCGAAAGCAAATAAGGATTCTAGGAATTAGAGATGTTATGCCAGCACTTTTTCACTCTCCTGGATCGGAAGCTTTAGTGCAAATACAAAACAGTAACACTTACTTACCCATTTGAGACTTGCAGTATCCTACTAATGTCGCACGGTCTGGCTCCACCGTGAGCCAGCTCAGCGATTTTTTGCCTTGTTGTATCAGGTAGTGGACGTCCGTTCACGAATACTCCACCGAGTTGATTGACACCGGTATGCCCTGCATCTAAAAAATATTCAGGTCTCATCAACATGATAAACTGTCATAATCTTTCGAGAGTCTGTGATTATAAAAGTACCGACTTTAATAATTATTCTAATAACAATAATGAAGGAAATGAAAATAATGACGAAAGTGGTGGTGAAAGGAAAATTCCCAATGATTATTTACATTTACCAAAAAAGTACATGCTATGTTTACAAAATAAATGAAAGAAATGCATTAAAGAGAAAGAAAGAATAGATTTCAGTTCTCATAGAAAAACCACATCATAATTTTTTGAGCTAAAATAATGTTCTCGCCTTATTAGAGGAACTGAGAAGTAGAAAATGAGAGATTGTACTAAGACATAATTGCCGATCGTGTTTCAGCTTTTTCGTAATGGTGCTGATAATATCTTTTCTGTATATGATATTTTATTACAAGTTTTGAAAATTTTTAAAAAGCATACTATGAAGAATTTTCCGTCATTAAGAAGATGTCAACAATGCTTCGGGTATCACTACGTATGCAAGTGCTACCAGAAAGCTATCAAGAAGTTATTGATTGAGAATTGCTATTTTCCAAAACAACATTACTTTGAGAGGAGATTGAAAGGCCATGGACAATGAAATCAGTAGGTACGCAATCCTGTTCTGGTAATCGTCCACTACAATGCGTATCATGTAGTTGTAAATTTTTGAGTATCGTAAAAGCACAAAACTCTTTAAAACCTAAAATTAACATATAATATGTTAGAAAGAAAACAAACTGGAAGCAAGATATTTTCTGTGCAATTTAAAGCATAATGGCCGAGTTTTCGAAGTACGGAAAGGATTTTCACAAGGGTGTGCTGATTTGCGAAATCAAGCAACTAACGTACATACACTAAGCCAGTCCACCTTGTTTCTGTAGATTTTCACGAGGCACATTTAACACCGGCCAGAAATCGCTTTGCTTTCAACTCCATTCTGAATTTAACGTTAGGTAACCTTTTTTTTCTTCAGCTTGGTTGCTAACTGTTCAGGGATAATAATGACTGATTCAAGATTAGGCCAAACCTCTTCTAGGTGTCGAACAATAGAATGTTCCTTTCTTACTGATGGTAACTGCAGCCTCAGTAAATCAAAGTAGTCAGCAATAAAAGCTATCTAGTCCAAATAACACGGGAGGACTATTCTCCAAAACTGTCCATTTAAACAATTTCTTCGTTCTAGAAAAATAATACTCTTTAAAAAATAACTTTTGACTTATTTAGTTATGTAGGAAATATTGTGTCGTGATGAAAAACCAGTTTACGACAAGTGTGGTGCCAAAAGAAACTTCAAAAAAATAAAAAAACTTTAATGTTACATTATAAAATTAAGTAGTTTGATGAGACTGAGAAGCAAAACAAGTCATAATTCGGATGAAATCTTGCTTCTTCTGTCTGAACTTACAAAAATGACTTTGAATAACCATTTACTTCTCAGCTGGCCTTTTTATGAGTGTGCTTTCTATGACATATTAATCACTATAAAACCATTTAAAAAATAATGCTGAACTTAGGTAGAAATGCTGACTTGTACAAAAAAACGAAGTAAATTCTTTGTGTCAACTAAGAAAGTAAATCTCTAGTGGATTGACTATAGCTGAGAGCAATATGTTACTTTTTCGGCTAAAGAGTACTGAGAAATACAGTAAAAATTCCTGGAACACATTGATCAGAGAACGACTATCGATTTTCTCGAGTTTTTCGTCTAGCAGTTGAATTGTCTCCTTATCTATTTGTGGCTAAATCAATGCAACACATGGATGGATATAATTATACAGTCATTCTCTACTATGTTATTGTAGGTCTGGATTGAGTATAATTGAATTTTATGCACGGGTCAGTGATCTTCGTGGATGAGTGTGAGAAGGTGCCGACTGGAAAAAGCCGAGAAACGGACATCAATGCGGACGCAGACAGCGCAGAGACGAATGCCATATGCTAAGTGAGTAACTACCATTCGGTATTTTTCGAATGAGACTATATTGCTTGTATTCCGATACACATCAAAGCCATTCGACATGGAAGAATCCTACGCGAATATGTGCGGATCCCATTAATATAAATCAAGCAATAAACAAATATTTATTGGTCGTATTTTACTCTGAACTAGTGACAAATTTTTATGTCATGGATTCTTAGTGCAATAACCAAAAAAATAATCTTTTTTGTTTTTTGTAGAGACGACGGACCGAAAAAAGTTAATGACATCGCTACTAACGAAAACAGAAGCCATGATTCTCAATTACCAATAAATCGGCAACGTTTACTCAAGACACTTTTAAAAATGCATTTATTAAATTCAGACTTAGCCAAATAAGAATCAAGTTAGGTATAGCGATTTGCTTAGAAAATGAAGTAAAATCGCTTTAAAGGTCCAGTCTCAAAAGCTCCGTATTGATGAACGCTTGGATCTTTGCACTTCATGTTTTTGAGACATATAGCATATCTTTCCCAATTTACACGATTCCTGGGTAAGCTGAAACTGTCCAGAAGCATCTGAAATTATTAATTCCATTGTTCTTTTTTGGAGCGTAAGGCTCAGCAAAAATCAATGGTCTCATAGTCTTACACGTTGGCTCTAAAGCATACTAGTGCATGGTAAGAATTTCTGATGATTCACTTCTGATATTCTTCTGACCTTAATATTGACTTTCTCGAAAACACGACATTGTGTTTTTTGCACACTACTTCTTCTTTGATTTCGATATCGATGTCATGTCAAACAATACGGCTCTCGATTACGGTTACGTCAATGGCAAAAGAGCTATCTGTATAGAAGGGTAGAAAGCGCAAAAGACGCCGACAGTGGAATTAGCATAATTCTGGCATTAGCCACCGATGCAGCTCCTGGACGCCCCATATGGGAGACGATGCACGACTATGAATCCCGTCAAATTCACCATGAGGGTGTCATGACGTTTGCCTGTTTGCGTTTTTGCCGTACTTGCGCAATCCCGTAAAATAGTCCAACATTTGTGGCCACTCATCGAGTAAGCTTCAAAAGTCTCTTGAGCTCATATGAGCCAGATGGTAGCATAACCAAGTTACGTATATATCGTGAGATTAACTCAGTTTAGGGAAAAGTTTTGATGTAACTATTTCAAAATTTAAGACATAGTAAAAGTGTTTTTTTGGTGCTCAAATTCGAAAACACTTCTGTCACCTCACCACTTACACTTATAATTATTAAAATCACATGAAACATGTGAGCTTTCCAAATGACTCTGCATATCTTCTGTATCTCTTAATCAATTCATCTTTAAGCAGTCAGACTTAGATAATTGGATCCCGGTTTTCCCTTGAGCGAGCGATCCATGACCAACTATCGGCAGGTGTATTCGACCACCTTGCGGATGCAATTGCACACCCTTCGTTATAATGCCTAGCGGTGTTTCCTTAGTGAATGCACGCATGTAGGTGTGAAATCGGGCCGTCGACCGCCTTTCCTGGTATCCATTACAGGATTATTATTCCACTTCAGGACAGCTACCTACAACTTCGACGCTGCACCAATATTGCGATGTGCAAAAATTGTCGCCAAAAGCTCCTCTCGCAACTAGAACAGGAAGAAAAAAGTCGCAGAACTCAAATTTTTGTACTAGTCGTTTAAAATCCTTTCCTGCTTTAGTGTTTTGTTGAGTGACAACTTTCGGTCGAAAAAAATTTCCGTCGCTACTACATTGCAATTATTATCACTATGAAACAAGCTGTTGAAGAGAAACTAGCAGTCGGTGATAACGTTAACCAAATGAAAACTATATCTCAAATGCACATAGTATGCTTGCAAATGAGATAACGGCATTCGAGGATAGTCCTTTACTTTGGGTTTATTGGGCTGTCAACGCTTTTACGCTCTTTCTTTGTCTATGTCCCTCTCTCATAGTTCGTCATGTGAACACAGGGGCTGTTGGCCTCGACTGTAACAATAACCGTTCACTTTTATGGGATATCTGTGGTGTAGTTGAGGTCAGACGAATAAGGCGCTTAGCGCTTTTGGAACACAAAATTGCATCGCCATGGCGTAGCAGAAAATTAGCAGTCAATCTATATTTCCACCTTCATGGAAGATGTTTGGAATTTATTGAAATGATAAGTGGTTAAGAAGGTGAACGCTAATGAGCAAGTGAGTAGGCCAACAACAAAGGAAATGAGTAAGTTAACAACAAACAAACGAAGATGGCTTTTGCTCATGTAATAAATGCAGCATACACCTCTCATTATTTGTAATTTCGTGAGAATTAATCAATAGAGAATGAATCAATGAGACTCCTGGATGTGAGCGAGCATCCTTCCATGCACATATACACATATATGCATATACATATGTGTCTATGCATGTATACTGTACATATACATATATGTATATATGTTCGTATGTCTATGAGAGAACAAAGATTTAATTCAATCGCACGCTATCTGCAGTTGACACTTGGTTATGATACGGTAGCGCGTTGTTACGTATAGTCATTGTATATAAGAGTCTGGATTTTGCAATTAACAGGGAAAAAAAACTGAAGAGACTTAACGTTTGAATAGAACATATTTGCGAAATTGTCCACAAGAGCGTAAAACTAAATTCGCAGAGTAAGGAACGTAAAACAACTACAGAATAAGCATAACTTTGTAAGTATAATAGAGGGAGAAACAAAAAAAATAAACATTTAGTTATGAAAGCGTGAAAGTCAATAGCGTTACGGAAGGAAGGAATAAGTCTTCAGTCATCGGAAGCACGTCTGGAATGTCAGGCCCGAAAACACTAAGCTCAACCACATTTCCAGAAAAAAGCAACCCACCACACTGCAAGATGATGCTACTCATTCGGTTAGACTATTCCTTCCCTTCCACTGATAATTATGAATAAATCTCTGTACAAAGATGGCAACTTGCCACCAACCTCTACCTGCAGATGGCATTTTCAGTTTTATGTCGATCGTCATAGAAATCCACCGACGAGTGCTCAGTGCGACAGTGAGATTTCTGAAAAGTTGTCGTTTAGCGTTTCGATCGGTCAATGGAATTATCTACAAGTGGGTCGTTGCAATTTTTGGATTTTTAGTTAAGACAGAGTAGTTTTCGATGCACTTCAATTTTACGACATGATTATAGTGCTAATCATCTTCTATTTGTACCTGATATGTAGTGGTATGATGAGAAACATAATCGGGCCACAGATCTCAATATGAAGATGTTCCATAGAGCAAGAACTGAGAATGGATTAGCGATGGTCGAAGAGGGGTGGCAAGGCTCAGTCTCATGCAGCTGGGTTGCTCTCATTCCACGCATGAAATTAAATGATTCTACTGAAGTGGAAGAGACCTAATCAGGCGTAGTGTTGCGCGGCGCTGGGAAGAGAGGGTTGGCTGAATACACTCATTCTAACACATTGTTCCGTCTGAACCTGTCGTCATCATCACTTTTTTTCCGTTGTTTTTTGTCTAGTCTTTAATTCGTAATGATGCGATCCTTCTCATTAACATAATCCAGACGACACGTCATCCAGCATAATGCTAAATCCAATTCATGACATTTTAATAGTTGCTTCCTATTAAAAAAATAACATTATACAGATAAACACATGTATCGATTAGCTACTATAGCTAAAAGCGTGTTAGAACGATTAAAGAGGATGAATCAAAAGTATAGCGTTGGGGGCGGTGTTGGGCCCAATGCCAGCAGGCGTGCGACCGTATTCAATCCCTGCCCATACTTTGACGCTGCCGCTCACATCCTACAAAGCCAAACCTCGACAAGGAACCAAATAATTAATTAGCAACTCAATCTCCGGTACGACTGCTGACGTACGCTTTGTTTTCTTCTCAGTTTTATCTTGAAACATCTTGAATCATTACAAATCCACCGCCACTGAGAGCTGATTGGCTCAGCAAGACTTTATTTTGAATTAACGACTCGTGTCCAATGATGCGAGATGATCCGGTCATGCCTGAAGAAGTCAACGAATGCTCATACACGCTCTACTGGCTAACATATGGTCAGATTGAAACACAACTGCAATTGTCTTCAGCTACCCATCACCTCAAAGAAAAAAGCGATGAGCATTATATCCCAGTCGACAAGCATCACAGTTAGTTGTTGGTGATGCAGTCTTGTTCGACGTCTGAGTCTTCGTGGTGGGATTAGGGAAGGATCAGCGCTACTTCTTTATGACGGATAGCATGGACTCAATTAGAAGCAATAGTGATGTGTTGATGATCGACGAAAGCGTAATTCTCGGTTTTTGCCTTAACGTTTTGTTTACAGGGACGGCGAAGTTTGTTTGGGAAAGAAAACTCTTCCTATTTTAGCCACTTTTTTCGGTATTGATTTGCGTTGTCAATACGACATTAATGAAGAAATATATATTGCATAGCCCTAAAGTATTTTCTAAACAGAAGGATCTCTAAGCAATCCTACTTTCATAAACCTGTAATGAGGAATTTTCTAATGCCGAATTACTTGACGATATCAGAAATGACTTTGTAGGATGTTTCTTTTTACGCCTGAGATTTTTGACGCCACACCAATTTTGTAGCAATGCACTTAATCGAGAAATAAGTGTTTTCATATGTTGATAGTAATATTCTTGTACAACGGCTTGCAAGCAGTTCACCTCCATTTCATCTCTCTGATTTCTCACAAAGCCCAAAATATTTGAACAATTCTGAACAATAAATGAAATTTGCTAACAAGCTTACCAATGGACAGCTAACATCGCCGAAGTATCATTTTCGAAAAATTCTTTATCATAGCATTTTTATATAAAAAATAAAAGTGTCGATTTGTTTTTCGTTTTCACGGCATTTCGAGGCAACAGCAATATCGTCTGAGGTAATGTTCTATGTGTGCGACATAGAACTGTCGCTATCGTGTCCATCTAAAAACCTTATCTCATCACGAACACTCACTCGTCTCGCTATTCGCTAACCTGTATCGGTCAAACGGTTAGAGGAAGTGATGGAGGTAGTGATGGTGATAGTGGTGGTTGTGATGGTACTGGTGGTAGTTAAGCGGAGAGACAGACAGTATGGGCAGATAGCGCTCATCAACGATGATGCGATAATTGCTCCAAGCAACTCATCCAGTTGACAAATAGGAGCCAGAGAAACATGGTGTCGATCATGGTATTGATCAAACAGATTACATACGAGAGTATTCTGAGGGGCATGTCATGAACGATCGTTAACTACCTATGAATTCAACTCAGCCAGATTACTTCGCCGATGTGTTTTGAAATTGTTCTTTGCGATTTCGTGACTGGAAAAATCATTTCAGCGCATCATTCAATGGAATTACCGTAATTTAATAGGCAACTTTGAGTTGATGGTTGCCATATTTATTGCAAGTCTGTAAAAATATAACAGTTTTTAATAAAACCCATTGGTTGAGGAATGTGTTGGAGAAAGAACGTCATCTTAAAAACGCTAAATCGTTAAGCTCGGAAGTGGCCGATTGTTGTGAACAATGTCTAATCTCTACGTATTGTAACATACCTCTACATACTTGATAGCCAATAATGACATGCATTTGCTTAGATTTTTCATCCCTATCATTACTATTCCTCGAAGGATTTCATTTCCACTCGAATCGATCCTATATTTCGCCGTCGTTGATGTTCGTGTGAAAATTGTGAAAGCAATTCCGAATGTTGCACTGTGTCGGATGACACCTCGCAATTTGCAGCTATGCATAGAAGGATGAGACCATCTGTCGTTGTGACAGCACAATTACATAACGACGACGACGACGACGACGACGACGATGACGACGACGACGACGAAGACGACGACAACGATCACGATGATGATAGTGATGACAACGACGTCGACGGTTATCTGCGAGAGGTGTGAGACAATGTGCTATAGTCTGATGAGCGACAAGTTGCTGAACATGCAATCGTATGCGTTACGTGTGAATGTGTGTATGTGTGTCGATCGAATCACAATTGTCGTCGGATTGATTGCGTCATCATATCATATCTACTACACTGCTACCTTTTAGGAATCGTTTATATCTTTGAGTATGTCCTTGAGAATGTGGCCTTAGTTTTAGAACAACACCTAGTTATCTAATTAACACCACTTAGTTTGATAAATAGATATTGATGAAGTTGCTTACTCATTTCCAGAATTAGTTTGGCGTCATGACTTGACGAAGAATAAGCATGATTGTTTAGAATAGTGCAAAATTTGCACTGGAAACACATGAAAACCTAGAGATAAAAATTCATCAACATAAAGAATATTTTTCTACATATTTGCTAGTATCGATTGTCACCAAGTGTCAAGGTCAACAAAATTGTTAGTCTCGGTTTCGTTCTTGAATTGATCGGCGTCTGTGCCCTGAAAAGACGTCCAGTCAATTAAGGCGAGTATCAAAAAGAAGAGAGTAGTGCTCTGCTCGAAGATCAGTTAATGAGCCATGGAACACCATAGACACACGCGCACACACAAACACACACACACACACACACACACACACACACTCATTCATACACAGCAAGAACGAATAGAAGATTCCAGAAAACGTAGTTAAGTAAGTTAATGGCATAAAAATATTATTCCATAAGGTAAATTTGTCTCCCTAGAAGGGAGCTTAAGAACATAAATCAGTCAGGATGTTCAAAAACGATAGTATTTAGGTTTATTAATAAGTTAATAAAAAGAAAAACACCGACTTGGGTTCTACGAATTGCACCATATCAGATCAACAAACTTTAAAAGCCACAAAAAGAAGCCACTTTATGGAGATTGTTCTAAGCAGTTATTGGCAATAAATACACGTGCAAAGACATTTCCTTAAATGTAACTGAAAACAAGGTGATTATGTATCAGTGCTCGACTAGGGTTTAGAAACACCAGCAAACATAAACAAATTTATCCGTTAGCTAAGGTTTTTCTTCTAGAAAAAATGGCAATTTTGTAAATATTTTAAAATCGATCGATTCTTAATCAAATTAAGTAGTGAATACTTGTAAATTTTTACAAATCAATGGACGACGAACGCGAAATCGTTACTAATCTGTAGTATTTTATCGAGTATCTACAGTTGTTTCAATTTCAACTACTGGAACTTAGACCGCTAGCGAAAGTCACTGCTGTAAGGAAAACTATTCATTGCTTATTTTTTGTAAACTCTCCATGTTCACATTGATGGATAGGTGTGGTGGTAAACTGGATTCGCCGAAGAGCAGATTTGTTAGGATTATTAAAGAACTTCACATTGAGTTAAATAAGTGCCGACTCGGGAGACTTCAAAACAGTTATTTTTAATTCGGCATAACTGCGACAGCTAGTTCACGTAGCCAGTGTCAAATCTGAGTTTAAGTTATTTCCGACTAGAATTACGTCGACACAACAGAACCTACCGTAATTCAGGATCATTAAACTATTCGAGATGGCCCTACCGGCGTAAAATCTTGCAGAAATATATTTAGAAGAGAGCTACTTGTATGCAATTCACATTTCTTGTATATTTTATTTTTAGATAAGAGGCGCCTAGCACAATGGTAGTGATGCTCGTCATTTATAGAGCGTGGTTCTAGTTCGATTATGCTCCAGGGCAACCAAGGTTGTCATCACTCCGGGGTCGGAAAAATTCGTACCGGAGTTGTCTGGGAAAAAAATCACTCTACACAATCTAGTTTTGGAACATTCCAGCTTGGCTATCTTAGCACTCCAGAGAGAATTGCACGACCAGCATTCTACGACATTCAAGATGAAATGGAAATCCTCAAGCACCAACCGAAACCACACGCTAAAAGTTGGAACATCTTCGTGAACAGTGGATGCGAGGAAACGAGTGAATGTGAAAAGTGTTGAGATGCGCACATAGGACGTGAAGACGGGTCAAGTAAAATAAAGAGAAAATTATTTTTTAGATATATAGAAATATATTTACATGTCCAGTGTTTGAGTGGACGTCCTTATTCGTTAAATTGGGCATAAAACCTAAGCCTTTGGGTAGAAATGTTTTAGGAACACTGTATGGAGCACTCGCAATATTTAAACTTATAAGACCTAAAATTCCTACTTTGATCAGTACGATAATGTCAGTGAATGTCTAATAAAGTCACCAAAACTTTGAGTTTGAATTTGCCTACCGTGTGATTTTGCAGAATTCGATAAATAATGAAGTGGTTTATCTTTTTTACATCATAGTATTAATAAATAATCAAACTCGTAGATCTACAGGACTCCATGATCTAAAGTGGTGATTGGACCAGTAGTGAAGCATACCCAAACTGGATGTTGTGTATATACTACGCTCTCCTATTCTTCATGCTTTTTTGGGAGCATATCTCCAAGTTTCAGCTAACTTCTGTTTATTCTTAGTTTGTCGGTAATGACTCGATGAATGGATGAATGTGTGCAGTCTGACGAAGAGTCTCTCACTTCACCTGTGAAGAAGTGCTTAGTCGTCGTTGAATGATTCCCGTAACTGATTTGCTAACAAATCCAACATTTTGAATTATTAAGCTATTTTCAGCTTTAGAAGAAGAAGGCGTGAGCATGAAAATGTCGGCCAGAAAAAACTCCTTACTAGCCTTGTGTTAACTTAATTATTCAGGGAACCTTGAGGCGCCGAAGCGTTAAGCAAATAAAGGTTTTATATGAATTTCGCGCCATCTCAATCACCCAGAGATTTGTCGATTACTGTAACCGAGGATTAATCAAAGTTGACTTTTAAGAAATTCAAGAAACTATTGAATATTTCTACCGAGGTTGAATAAGAGTCGGTTTTGGAGCTTTGACTTCTACTGTGCTGTATATTGCCCATTATTCGAAGATCAAGTAACCGAACAACGAAATATTAGACCGCTAGAGAATTCCCTAGTATGGTGTTGCCTTGGTAGGCTACATGTGGTCATGGCACGTAACGGCTCAACGAGGTCTCTGTAATTGGGGCCAAGTTTGATACCGACTGCTCAAAGATGAACAAATTGGGATTAGCCATCGCTCGACGTATGTCCGTTGTTCAAGACAAAGAAGCCGCATGTCAATTTTCGAATTAGTGCAACCAGGTAGAAGACCAGAGCTGGCTAGTCATCATTCAAAGGTCAAAGCAGCATCACATGCTTTTATTAGAACCAGTAAGTACAGTTCTTTGTTCCAAAACTTCAAACGGAAATGCGGATTATCTAACAAAACGGGCGAGAAATTCCCAATCTACTTATGTTTTTCTCACTAATGATGATGAATCGTTCTTTATTTGAGATCAAAATGGTCATCTTCTGCAGTGAAAAACCATTTTAGATTAACTTACAAGCTCGATGGAAAAAAATCTCTATGATGGCTGTCCGAGTTCAATAACAAGTACAGATTCAGAAATGTGGGTAAAACGTTCGTGGATTCAAAGCACTCCATACTGTAATAAAGTGGTAAGCTAGCAAAAGGGATTTGTTGGTAAAAAAAACGGAAAGACAATGCGGTGGAAGAAATAGAACATTGGGGAAATTTCAAAGCATTCGGGTTGTTTAGCTATCTGATTCTCCATACTAACCAAAGCATAAACTTATTCGATTAAGGATTATTTCGGGTTAAAAAACAGTAGTCTAGAGCCTACAATAGCATTAAGTGCAATCTATTTTCCACCGAGAAGCATCTTCTCCATAAAGACGGGAAAATTTCAAAAATCCAGAAAAATTCCGGGCACACAAGCGTTATCTGCTATCTATTGCACAGGACCGGATGTTGCATCACCTAGGCAAGTCGGTACCAGCATTCTGATACTATCTAAGACTCATTAACGTCGTCATTACGTCACAACTATCAACTATTAAAGATTTTTTCCATGAGAATCGAAAAAGACAGTGTGCTCTACAGTCTATAGATTAGTAGTTGTCAAAGGGATTGCTTTACATTAAGTAGTTTTCCTGAATTCAATAATGTACAAATCGCTTAAAACTTTGGTTTCGTTCCGTTTGGTAGTTTTTCATTTTCGCTGATCCTTCCACTTCAGAATAGTTCACCTCTCTCCAGCCCAACAAAGTAGTCCAGTTTTGCATACATGGTAAATTGTTGGCAAAAATGAAAACACTTTTCCAGAGCTTTTATTACCACAACAGTTTATCTGTGATGTGACCGATTTTTGAAATTTCCACAAAATCATGGAAATGATGAAGGTAAGAATAACGACTCGTGACCGTATCTAAAGGCTATTGCAGTTAACATTTTAGCAATCACGAACGAAAAGTGCGCACTATTTTTCTTCATTTATTGAAAAATTTCACTATGTTAATAACGCCAGAACAATGACGTCTACACCGATTTACTTTCATAGTTGTTTTCATTAGTGAATGATAATGAAGGTGATGAAGTATGTAAAACTAGATGTAATTTGTTAGCAACGAGAGCTCATTATTGCCATCGGCTTACTGTAATTTGATTGTCGCTACTGTAGCACAGGAAACGAGATCGACGTGTGCGATCCTAATGAGTGCAAATATTATTGTTGTCATGTGTGATGTGTTTGGAGAATACGGATTACCATCATCGGCATGGTGTTTGAAATACGACTACACTACCTATAATGTGCCAAGGACGCTCGTTATAGTAATGACACCGATGACGTACGGCCTATGGTTGATAGATATTACCAGCTCGTTACAGTCAACTTCACAGTAATTCTACAAGGTACTGACCTAAAAGGTGAGCTTTCAAGTCAAAGAAATCCATACCATCAATAGGTTGCTATTTTTGAGAGTTGCATAGATCTAAAACGTTATTCTAAGATTTTCCGTCCCCGTAGATGACGACGATGTTTTCCGATTACCTGAACGAAAAGCGCAGAGTGTGCAGTGTATAACAGTTAGTATTCCACTGGTTATACTCTAATCTAAGACGTTACAGCCTTCGGATTGGTACCAGTATTTAGGTGATAATGAAGTACTGCGTTATTTCAGTATGAGGTTGACATGCAGAAACCTTATTTCTAAAATCCTGTCGAAGGCTATTAATAAACGCTAGACAAACACGTAATGCATTAGGCATGTGAAAATGGGGCAAGTAACAATTTAAGAAAAGGCGATTGAACAGATGAAATGGTATACATATAGCACTGCAGCCAGTTCTATCCCAATCACATCTAAATTACAATAAAAAAGTATTGAAAAGCTATTTTGAACAGAAGTTTAAGAGTAATCATGAAAATACCAGCATAACACCACCTTTTTTCAAACCTTAGCTAAATCCGCGGTTTTCCCTGAGGACCACTGCAAAATCGCTCGCTTCGTCAAATTTTTGTCACAATTAGATTTATGGATTGCCCAAAATATAATATGCGTGCTGATTTTTGAAAAAGTGCAACGTTTCCGAGGATTTCGCGATTCATCCATCTCACATAGAATGGGTGTGAATGTGTATTTGAAACGGATTGTGTAATCCGTAAATGAGTAGGTTGGTGATGGTGTATGCCTGTGTCTGTGTCCGAAAAAAGGTGCACATCATCGTTTCTGCTTGACAAAGGCCATCAAATAAACGGCCGATTTCCGAACAAGACTGGGAACATCGAAACGGCAACACGAATTGTGGTGATCTAGACGCGATGGGTGGTCGACGACGACCATCAGACCGAACAACGGAAATCATAGCTACTTAAGGGCTTCGTTTAAAGGTTTGTTGTATGACCTTCATCATCAAAGTGCTTTTCACGACTCCGGTCAGGTAGAAATGTTCCCATCTATTTGTGTTTCTGCGGAGAAAGACATTCCATTCATTTATTCAACTAATGTAAGCTACTCAGTGTTTAAGAAACTAAAACTGAGTAATATACTGTCCATGACTTTGGTCAAATGTTCTGCTTTAGGTACACTGTAAGCATATTTTTAGCCAAACCATATCTGATACAGACGATTACGAAGAAAATGGTAAGTTTCTATTTCAATTCCTCTTAACAAGAAGAACAGTATCACAGTTCGTTTGGTTGGAAATTTCCAAACATCTATTGTACAAAGAGGATGGAATTCTTTTTACAAAAAATGGACAAGTGAACGCTATGACTATTTAGACCCAATTTTCAAATTATCGTCGCTGTCAGGAGGACTACTGTAAGAGCGATGTTCTTAATAGAAAAAGAAGTTTTTTAGGAACGTTTTCTGCGTCCAACAATAGATATAGCCTCCTTACCCTCAATTCTTAATGAATGCTTTCATCTAACGCTAACTTTGGCCGTGGAAGTCAAAGCCAGTTAAATGTGGAGGATTCACAGATTTAATTTGCTCAGTAGAAGGTGCAACAAAATTAGTACGTTCTAATATCTAGAACTTAACAGCACAAGATTTTCTGAGATATTTAATAGCAAATGACAATTCTAAACGATATCTTGTTGGAAAGATCGTCTCCAATATCTACAGCAAGAATATCAAATCTGACCCACATTTGGACAAATTTTGAAAAAGACAAATCATCTCACATTTTCGGTTATGGCTTTCCCTATGGTTTCAAGAATGTTTGATTTAGATAAACTGATGGTAAACTATACGACTTATAAACAACAACAAAACGAAAATCAGTTTCATTCATATGAAATGTTCTCGAAATACTAGTAGTACTAGTTGTAATTAAAGAATATCATCAAGGTGACCAAATTTACACAGAAGGTGAACAATTATGAGAAATGGATTAGGATTCAAAATAAAATACCGCTAGAGTATAAAAAAGACTGAACAGTGCTGAAATCGAAATAAGTACGCTGAAACGCGTATGAAGAAGTACGACTGAACTGTACTTACTTATTTTTCGCACTCTATGGGTACAAAGCATTGCGATTCCAGCAAATTTGCGTATAAAGGTGTTCGTCCTGATCCTACCTGTTTACATTCCTCATTCCCACAATACAATACGAAATTGATGTTGAAACGTGGTAGCAGCGACTAACTGAACGTTGTAGTGAATACGCTCGACTTGCTACCGCCCCGCAAATACCGCTTCAGGGCTGTGGAGCGTACTGACGCGTCTTTGTAATGACCGCTCACCTCTCTTGACGCTCGGCCGCTCCTCGTCGAAACACCGTGAAATCCTGCCAAGTCGGTCGTAAGCAAATGTCCAACCTCGTCAACTAGACGGACGAATAGTAGTTGAGAATAGGCGTGGCTGTTGCTCAGCTAACCAATTATAATCGTCGATGTGTTGTTACCGCTGCGACCGCCCACTAAACTACGGTCAAAACCGAATCCGATTAGTTAAATACAACTGATAATGTGGAAGATATATGGAACAAAATTTTAACCAGAAGTGGAATCGTCACCTAATTCAAAACCGGCACGCGTCCTAGCCCACATACGACGGTGCTTCACTGCTAGTGAGAACTTCCTTAAAACAGAATTTGAAAGGCTCTCTAGTCTCTATCTACTGATACAACAGGCTTTAAGTGAAAACTAAAAAATCCTTCATATCGAGACATAGCTGAGTCAGTAGAAAAGACTTTCTTCAATGTTTTCCTGAACTATAGCATATTTGTTCCTTATTCTAAACAAGGTACAACTAGCTCCAATTAATTGCCGAATTATGCAAATCTATGGTTTTCTCATCTTCTTCTTGTAGTCACATTTTGCTATCGTTCTTCCAGCGGCAACCATACAACTTCGATGCTGTTAAATATCACTGAGATGTCTTCTGTGCAGCTGATTTTTTCCCCCATTCAATGTATTATGAATTCTAAAGCGTGTATTTATGAGAGACGAAAACTCTCTCCTTAAATTTTCACTATTGCTGTTTCACATATTTTTTGTCCATTGTGTTACTGTTATACCACCCATAAAGGCCATTTGCTCTGGTTTGTATGAATATTGTCACATTCAGTGCAGTGATTATATTATTGAACTACGTAAGTACTATATAATGAGATGTATTCTTCTCTTTTTTGCAAACTTTGCTCTTCACTTGTTCAAGTTTACATCGTTTACTTAAAAAATTTCGTAAGCGTCTGTTGACAGCTTGATCATCAAAGAATCGCGAAAACGCGGACTTCAATTTGTTGACATATTCTAGTAATTTGTTACTGAACGCCACAAGCATGGTAAATTAGTTCTTATGGAACTAAATTTATCTCTGTGTGTACGGTGAGCCAATTTGATGCGATTGTGTCCCGGTGTGGCGGTCCGGCAGAATATAATTTGTAGTGAGTCAATTTATGTCGGAAGTGAGGAGTGCAGAGCTTCGCTTCACTGAACACATCGACTAACAAGTGCCAAGAGGTCTTTCCAAGAATCTGCAGTACTGACCAATGAAATCGAAATACTTTCGAATCTATCGACTCGAGAAATATCGATCCAAAGAAATCGCAATATTATCAACAATGAGAGCAGTGTTTAGTTTTGTCATGACAACAGAAATCAGTCATACTTCATAACTACAGTATATCCCTCATACAGTATCTTAAAAACCGTTTTTTACTTAGGTTGGATTTTTCAGCAATGACCGACTTTCGGACTACTAGCGATTTCCTGCACTAAGCTCAAAGCTCATTGCAGTCCGGGTACGAAAAATTATTGAAGACTCGCTAGCACCTACATATTCCCCTATATTCCTACCTGACTATGTCCACCAAACAGTTCTTCCTCTCATCGTGGGTATGGTGTCGAACTATATCTCGAGCTCTAAAAGTATCAGCAAAATAGGATGGAGTGAGACATTTTTTATTGACAGGGCACAGCTACGAGTAAACCATCTTCAGTACGGATCCAACGATCTAACATGAGAACGCTCTTACCAAAAACGAAAAAATAGAGAAACTCGCAGAATTTTCCATGTCAATCACCCCCATTTGAACAAATTGTGTCCGTTTGGAACTATGGTATACGACAAGGTTAAGCGGAACTTTTATTAATCCCGTTAGAGTTCCTCGTTGAGAATCACGAGTCGTTGTTTATTACTGTATTCTTACTAGTCGTTCCATAAATTCTTCTCCAAAAAAAATTGGCATAGTTTAAAATGGCAGTGATTGAATAGGTACGTTTCCTTATAAGTTCTCATTCCTTTTTTTCACCAACCTATTTGAACGTATTCATCATCACTCTTCTCATACTGTCGGCCAAGTTGACGACAAAAAAACTTGTTCAATTTTCAAATAATGTTTCGCCGATGTGGAAACCACTCGAACAATACAAAGCTTTAGAAGGACTTTATTTGGTATCTGAACTTTCTAATGTTGTCGTCTGAGAAGCGACTGCTGGCATTGTTACACGATATTCCTTTACTTGCATTTTCGTACAACTTACATTCATCGTCACTGAGCACAATTCTAGTTATTGGATGTTGTGGAATGCAAAGCCTTTGCTACGTGAGAATTTCACAGTCGAGTTAGCTTGAATTAAACGGCTGCGCATTTGCCAGCTTTTTTGAATCTCGGTAGAAAAACGTACGTGAGGGGTTTTATGAGTCAGAAAACCCCCACGAGCACGGAGGTCAGCTGGTTTGTATCGTCACGATTAACGGCTGTGTGAATACGCTACAATAGAAGTAATCGCTTGTTATTTACGTAACAATTTTCTAACTGAATGTTATGATTTATATTACGTGCTCGAAAATTCTTGCACAGTGATAAGAAGGCTCCATTTCACCATTTTGACGATTTTCACATTGTTTTTAAGTCAAATACGAAAATGAGAAGGAATTTACGATTTGTGCATTCCTTCTTACTTTATTGTATCGTCATTCACGTGAAGTATATTTTTCCATACACAGTTTTTCTCTAAAGCACGCTAGCAATATACGTGTTCTGTGTTAGGTGCTTCATATTCGGATTACCATACCTATATATATCAGAAGTTGTTTAGGTAAGTTCACTTTTTGGCGGGTTGAAGCTTGTCCGGAATAACTGGTGCTTAATGATGTTTCCGCTCATCTCGATTAAAGTGATTTACAGTAACAACGATGAGTAGTGTAAACTACACATCAATAACTTTCTTACGAATTCATTACAGTGACGTCCAATAACGTTGAATGTGTGTTAGTTTCGTCTAGACGATAGCAAAGTCAGAAACCTAACCAGCCACGGAACTACTACCAATTAAATTCTTATGCTTCCACGCTCCTGAGGGCGTTCGCCAATTTGTAGTACGACGGACGGCCGGTTAGTTCAGGTTGAATGAATCGGCAAGCATTAACTATGGTCTGCAGCATATGTCGACCTAGCTTCCGAAACAATTTGTCAATTAAATTCTTTGACTACGAAAACTTGAATAAACTGTCCTTTTTTAAAAAAATATACAGACTTATTATATTCTAAGCGCAATATGATAGTAGCGTTTTTGTTTGAATTGAATTCTTCGAAGTGAAAAATAGTAAATAAAAGAGAAAGGAAAAAAAGGAAGACTATTGAGGTTAGATTCCTCTCAAGAATGAAACTTTTTTTCTTGATTCTTTAGCATAAAATGGATTCTATTTGTTTATTTCATGATAAAGGAGATTTCTAATGAATTATGACTTGAGCTTTTCATTTCGTTTCAAATCCACCAATAACGTATTCTCTTATCATATATTTTCCATTAATTAGAAGATCTAAGGTGCTCTTAGTATTTATTATACTTCATTGCTACTACAGTAATCTTTGACGAACGTAAGGTAGTGAGCTCGGTTCATCGTTGATTCATGACGGCTCACGGGCGGCTTTCAACATATGGCACAGATGAAGTGAACAACGCTCTTACACGATGCTAATCCGAAAATTACAATTCTACAACAGTAATTATGTTTGAATGACACAAAAAAATCACGAACAAATGTATGCCAGTAAACACCTTCGTCTCTTATTTTCTTCTTCACCAGCTTTTTTTTTCTCAATTACTTTACTATTTGTTTGTCGTAATTGAAAAACGCCCACTGGCCCATATTTGTAAGACGTTGCAAAGAAAAACCTTTCCTGATGAAGTGTTTATTCTGTTCTCATCATCAATCGGAATCAGATTACTTGGTATTTCCTGCCGTTTTAACTAAACACTATTAAGCAACCGCGAAATTACAACAATAGCTTGATGAAGCCTCGCTGAGAATAGTGTTAGGGAAACGAATTTGCTAGAACTTACCACAAACTGAACTCCCTTTTACCTCAATAAATGGTACAGCTAACTTATCCTTTCAAATAGAAGAAGTTGCCATAACTCTCTGGCTCATTTTAATTCGACTAACTCTAAAACCTCATCTTATCCTATTTCATTCCAGCAGAATGTAACGAAACTGTGCCAGATTGATAAGACTGAACATAGTCTTTAATCTATGCATTGTTAACCCGCGCTTACGCATTACTGCAGCAAAGTAAAACGACATAATTGAAAGAAAACTTTCGAAAAACGGTTTCCCGTATTGCGTAAATGCGTCGACGTTGTTCATGAGCATTGAACATATTTCCAAGCTTCATTAATATGTAATGTTAATGAAGCTTTAATAGGATTATGCAATAGACAAATATAACAACATTGTTTTTCTGGTCAAGAATACAGTAGACAAATAATGAAGGAGTTATTGAAGTTCGCGATTCAGGGCACACGTATTGTTATGAGCTATGGTTGCTGTGACTAAGAAACCTTAATAAGGACCATAACGTGAGACAAAATTTTCTTCAAATGCACTAATGCAAAAGCGTTTTCTTATACATGAGTTCAATATTTAATTGAGTAGCAAATAAAATGATAGACGAACAGAAAACCAAAGAATAAGTTAAACACGTGTCATCCGTTGGAGTGCGTGTAGCTCAGTAGCGCCCTCCGATACAAGCCGGAGGAGTGTTTGGTTCGACCGCGCAGGTAAGATTCACCAAGCTATCTATCCTTCCGAGGTCAGCAAATTGGTACTAGAATTGTCTGAAAGAATAAAACGCACGATGAACACAATCGGGCAAGTAATTAGACGAAGAAGATGTGCATTCAGTCACCTGTCTGTGATGCTACGAATGGAGTTGAATGCATCGTGCATCCCTTAGGGGCTGATCAACAACAAACACTTTTTTATTTGGATCGTTCTGCGGTGTTGTATGCCATTGCTCATGTAAACATTGCTTCGTAAATTTCTGTTTGGCTTTATTCCTTTTCTTGGAGCTAGGCGAACTAACGAAATTTTCAACTAATATACAGGTTATTTGACGTAGTTGTTTGAGAACTTGTAGACATATTTTTGTATAGTTGACGCGAACAAAAGAATGAAGTGCCGAAAACATTTCCAGTTTGTTGTGTCGCTTTTCTTGCCCAGGATCAAGTAATTGGCCTTAATTCGGTGGATCCACATACCAAAGACATTTTCACTAAGCACTCTAATCTCGTCATAGAAGATCTGTGTTCATGGAGAAAAATGCTGTTTCCTTTATATTTTTGTATTGAAAACTTGCGCAAGGTTGTAGCAAAACTCTATTATGGCAAACATTTCATCTTCTCCGACTTTCTCAGACCTCAGTGATTCGAACTCATTACTAACAGCAATTATTTTTCGAGGTGTGTGAGTCTTTGCAGTCGCAGAATCGAATTTGGTAGGATTGAACAGAGTAAAGAACAGCATGAATGAAGTGGAGTCACTTAGCACTGTCCGTTTAAACACGACGGTTCTTTCGCCCTAGATTTTACTTATCGTGATCATCGTTCAAGCTGAAATCATTGCTAGTCAGTCGTCTTCATGTAGTCAGATACTACGGTAATTCTTGGAATCCAAGAAGAAAAAGATATAAATCCGACCGAACATCGATTTAGTGTTTTGAATTAGTAGTCTTTTGAATTAGTAGTCGATAACATACGACCATTTCCGGAAAAAAAATCTCTGCGTTTCTCCTAAATGTCTAGGTCAGACGATTGATTAATCGTCAATTTCACTGAGATATCAGTGACAGGGGGTTCGTGTAGCGCAATAGTCTGAGGCGGCCTGCAGTACACATGATCGCTCGATCCCTGCGCCCCAGGCCCAACAAGCGTTCCATCCTTCCTGGGTCGGTGAACTGGTACCAGACTTGTCTGGGAGGATAGCAGCACTGGCTTGATATATCGATAGGCCACCGTGACTCATTGCAAAGGTCAAATATGCATTCCATCACCTCCAAGGATGCTTGATAAAGTCGAATCTGTAGAGCATCCCTGAGAAATAGATCAATGCTGACAGCTTTATACTTTTTATCCTCTAATCAGTGAGCGTGTGAACGCAATTTTCCCACCTATCAGAGTTGAAACAGAGAAATTGTTGCTAATGCTGTTTAGTGCAGTCTTCAGGTCTATTATCTCTATACCTTAAGCACGTGAAAAAATTAAACTGTACTACTCATTATCTTCCTAGATCACTAAGATAACACGAGGTTGGTAAAAAAAGTTTATTCGGCAAATGTTTCAAAGTCTTCGCCTTTTTCAGAGCCCATCACTCGAGTTGATGGTCATTCGCCTTCTCGATATGGTGCCTTCGTCGTTGTCAATGAATCGAAACTCCTTCAGTGGAGAATCGCTCGAATGAAAAGAACCTCAGTCAACGATGCACTTTTATACAGGATAACTGTTGATTACGCTGATTGACCGTTGATAACAATTTGTTTTTCAAAGGGCAATTTATCCTACAGTAGTCGGTAACATTACCAGCTAGCACAAAGGGGACGGCGACGAAGACACCTCAATCGAAAAGACGAACGACTGCGGACTATCGACGAGGATAGCCGGCCCTGAAGAAGACGAAGACGTCGAAACGTTAGCGGAATGAATCTTTTTTATCAAACTCGTATTAGTGGAATAATCTGGGAAGATATTGACAATTAATGCTGAGGCTAAATGACGGTCAATTTTCGAAATACCGCCCATGGTTCCGAGCTCAACTTCCCACAGAGAAATTCGTATATAAAACATTAACAAGTGGATAGAAGATGTCAGCTTAAACAAAAAGCAATCAAACTGCAAAGTAGCAAGTAGAAATTATTTTGAAGTGCACATAATTTATCCCAGCTGAGACGAGTTATCAAACAATTCCGGCTGTATCTTGTTATATTGATAAGTCTTTAACACGTTGTCATGAATTCCCATTGTGGGTACGGCGCGTGCGCCATCTTCAGAACCACAACGTTTTGCACTGTACTTCCACGAGTGGGCTGGAACACTGTACGAGGGAATCAACCTCATCCATCTTTTATACATATCGCTCTTGACTGAATATCAGTTGAAGATAACTTGTTTTCATTTTGATAGCTAATCCTGCGGCAAATGAAATTATATTAGCTAATATATATATACTTCTATATTTAGACACCTTCATCAGATGTTTTGTCTATCCCAGCGCTTTCTTCATTCGTTTTGTGGTCTTTCCACCTTCGTCCATGGCGGTAGTTGCATTAGCATCCGTTCGGATACCGTTTGGAGGTTTGAATGTTGTTTCCAGCCGTGAATGCATCCAGTTTAGATATGCAACAAACAAGACGACTCATTTTTTTCCAGATCATCCTCTAGACTGCTTCGATTTTCTAAGAACCAACGCGAAATACTTTTCCAACGCTTCAGAGAAGTCTGCTTAGACCATTGTAAATGTGGTTTGCAGGATATTTGATAAAATCGTATTAGTTACAACTCCATCCCATAGCTTATCCTTAAATCAGAAAACAGGTCGGACTCGTATGATTTTCAACGTGAAGAACTACGTAACAACGTTCTTATTCATAACTGCCACAAGTGATCATAACTTAGCAACAAAAAGTTACTTCTAATAACAGGTTCAACTAACGTCTGAAGTAGTGACGATAGGCGTTGCTTAACATGTAGTAAAGCTGAGTAGCCTCTCAGTTTATTCATTTCTCTCAAATCTTGTCCTCCAGTCTTGAAGTTTGCCGTTTGTTAATCTTAAGAGTCACATTAATGTTCGAGTCTTCAGCTGTCGTTTCGTGCAGAATACTCTGGGCTCATTTAGACTGCTTTAATTCCATGTTCTTTGTAAATGGAACAGAATGAGTAGACAATAAAAAAAAGATGAAAGAGTTGAGAACTTCTAGCCTTCTCCATCATCGTCATCATCATCTTCTCATTTGTACAGCAACTGTTCTTTTTCATGCAATTATTATGCATCGGTGATCCACTGCTTCTCCTCGTCCACAGTAAACCACCCAATAGTCTTAACTACAACACTTCGATTTTTCCGAAATTCGCATCTGATGTCAAGGCATTTCCACATCTATTGAGTACAACTAGTAAATTCGAATGAACAGTATAATATATTCATTCCATTCATACCTATTCAGTTCCTCCAAGCAGTGAACATCGCTGAAATCCTTTCTCACTTCACCTTAACTAAATTTTAATATACTAAATGTAAATTCTCAATGGACCTTGGGATAAAATTAGTGACTTGTCATAGCAGCTCAATCTCATGTGATGCCATTGCAATCTGACGTTAAAGAATTTGACGTTTTCATCGCAGCAACCATGACCACACAGTTAAGACATTAAGAAAACAATAATGTGATTTTTAATAGATAAACAAAGATCACAAACAAAGATCAATACATGCCAATACTTTATCCACTGATAGAATTTAGTTGTTTTGATCAATATATAGATATATTCGTTACCTACATACATATGTATAAGTTGCCCGGGTTTTCTCACATAATGCATCAAAATTCATATATTCAGAGAATGCATGAAACAAAGTAGTAAATGTAACAAATGAAAGCTTGCACAATAAAAATGCGAATGTATATGGGTTTCAAAAGGTGACCCGATTAGGTTCTTTCGAACATACGTGACATAAGAAAGACACTTTTGGTTAATAAGGTGAGAAAAAAGAATTTGTGAGCTTAATTATGAAGTTTACTATGCTCTACAGTAAAACGTAGATAAGCAAGTTTTCCAACTGAAATTTTGGCATACAATTAATATTGGAATGAATGATGAATACATATACAAAAAACGCTCAATCAGGCCGCTAGATACGAATGCACGCGCGCGACACAACAGCATACAGTGTGCAAAGTATAAGTGTCGATTACCACTGTGGTAGCTTAACGCGAGCGCTGCTCGCTTGCCTATCGTTATGTTCGCTACGTACATATCCAGCATTGATATGACAACACACCTGACAAATGCGATCGTAATCATAAACAAAAAAAGGAATAAAGAAAAACGACATTGGCAGTTAAAAAGAGCATGTTTTATGGTTGGATACATACATAATATGCACTGGGAAAGGAACAGAACGTCAGTATAGAAGAACCTTTTAAGAAGATCTCTTCTGAAGATCACAATACCGTGAACCTTATCGACGCAGCGACTCATCATAGAACCGACGATTCGCATGCGCCACATACCCACTTCGCACTAGGATCCTCTTCTAGTAAA
The DNA here is from genome assembly GCA_018806985.1 of Angiostrongylus vasorum. Classification (NCBI taxonomy): domain Eukaryota; kingdom Metazoa; phylum Nematoda; class Chromadorea; order Rhabditida; family Metastrongylidae; genus Angiostrongylus; species Angiostrongylus vasorum. The sequence goes on along the minus strand of JADANN010000115.1, from coordinate 620,125 downwards.
GCGAATGCCCGTGGTAGTAGGCCAGTACAATTCTGGAAAACGTTTAACACCTACAAAACTAACAATTTTACGACAGAGGGTAAAACTGAAAAGTAATCTCTTAAGACAATTTGATTATATGGTAACGCTCCACAATGTGTGTTTCCTTCTCGCAATGCCCAGTATCGAAGCATATGTTACTATTGATCTCAATTGGTTAAAAAAAGGTGTAACAATGATGACAACGAGTAAAATCCAAGACATCACCAAAAGTTTTATGAATAAAGCGATTACTAAATAGAAATACAGAAGCAGGTTGAACAGTCAATATTGGAACCTGAATTTGTAAAAGGCAACCATCTCACTAAATAGACTTCTCTAGACCATTACCATAAAAGGGATAAAAGGATAAAGCTCTCGGCGTTGATCAATCCCTAAACCATACGCCATGCATTCGACTTCATTAAGCATCGTTTGGAGGTGAATGAATTCATATCTGGCCGTTACAATGACTCGCGCTGGCCTACAGATGTATAAAGCCAGTGCTGCTATCCTCCCATACAAGTCCTGTTCTAATTTGCCGACCCCAGAGGGATGAAAAGCTTGGTGGGCCAGAAGCGGTGGAGTCGATCACATGTGTGTTGTAGCGCGCCTTAGGCCACTGCCCCACACGCGCCCTTACCATTACCGTGTGGAAGGAATAGAAGCAGCAGAACGGCAATATGTCTACAACTACTTAGCTACTAAATGCAGCAAACAAAGGCGAGTTTGAAGACGACAACGAGACGACATCAGCAACGAACATATTGAACAGTTGAAAACACAAATCGCTAAAGCCGTCGAATTTTATATTTATATTCACTATTGGTACTAGAATCCAATAAAACACTACCATCTTTTAGAGCTCTATTTCTAGATTCTAACGATTTTTTCTGGATTTCCCCAGAGAGAGATTTTATACGAAATTTTAGCACTTCACATCTATACAAATTTCAAGACATTGTGTGATTATTAGCTATCAACTATCATACTATAAGAAGTTGAGAAAACAACGTACCTGATGAAATAGGCGCATGCAAGGACCGTTGCACTGCACTGAACGGTTCGTTGGCTGAAATGAACAGAAGGATAGAAATATCGGTTCCATTCAACACTCTTTTTCTTCTGCACTTGAGATCATATGAACTGGTTAATGTTGAAAAAAATGTTATGATGGTACAAGTCATTTTCATGTCAGCTAGACATGCTTCAACAATTTTGCAAAACAACACAAGAAACTTTTCAATTATTTGCTGCTTTCGAAAAAACTCTGTATTGATTCTGTCATTTCCAAATGATAGATTACTAGCGTTACAAATACATCCAACACCTACCATCATTCTGAAACAACTAGTTAAGCATGCATCACCTGTTTGATCGTCGTTAACCAGAAAAATAAAGTCCACGTAAGAGATCAAAAAGTCATCTAGTATAAATTTTATAGAAATAGGGTGTATCACTTACTGATACAAGACATAAACATTTTGGACATTGTGGTGATATATCAAACTGATTTCCTTGTTGCTGATACGGTGGCTGAGCCGTCTATAAACATACAAATGATCAAGGAGGTGCATGAACCCAACAAGTTAGTGAAACACCAAGATCCAAAGCCTCAAAATTTATATCGTACCTGATTTCGTGGACTACTTAACGATTGCTGATCACCGGTAGACATTCGTCCATTGGACATATTTTGAAAAACACCGGACACTGCAACCTGTTGTGATCCTGGAAAAATACCGCGAATTGTTACAATGATTTTTTCACACTTCTTTTAAAAACAGCACCAGAAATGCTTCAATGACATGATAAAACACTGTAAAATAATACTAGAGAAACAAAGTCTGCTCATCAGTAATAATTTATTGAATCATCTAGCTTTGGTAATTCCACGGTTACCACAATTTCGACCGATCTACTTCACATGGTACGGTCGACAATATCACTCGCCATGGAATTCGTTTCTTACAAACAGCATTTGATTAAACGCATTCATGACACTGACATTGATCACTCTCAGTTGGGCGCGTGTGGAACAGTGGTCGGAGGTGCCTTGTAACACACATATGGGATCGAACCCGTGCTCGTGGCTCATCAGGCCTTCCATCCCTCCGGGGTCGCCAAATTGGTACCAGATTTGTCTGGAAAGACAGCAGCACTGGCTTGATCCATCGATAGGCCACTGCCAATCATTGTAAAGGCCAGATATGCAATCAATCACCTCCAAACGATGCTTAATGAGGTCCAGTGCATGGCGCATCCCTAATGGATTGAACAACGCCGACAGCTTTATCCTTTAACTCTCTCAGACCCAAGGCTAATCGCTCTTGTCGTCATGGAATCTATATCAGTACAGAGAGCCACCTTGGCAGACTTTTCTTTCGATAAAAAAAGAGGGATGAATTTCTTTGCGCTAATCAATCCTTATCACCCAACGGTTTACCGCCTCATCGTGGCTGGGAGGTGTTCCTGGGTGTCGGACTGCGATGTACAGCGGGGGGATTCGTCCCCCCGGCAGGGTCTCCCAAGCTGAGAAAGAGTCCGGCGTTTCCATTAGGAAACCTAGCTAAGAGTAAACCAATACCAGGATCCACCACCGTCCTGATATCAAAGTCGCATGGTAGCAAATCTCCCTCTGATCCACAAAGGCTGCGACTGCCTGTCGTGGTGAGGACCTGGGGCAGACTTTGGCCAGGCTGTCCTCGGGATTTCAGGGAACCACAATGGCCTAACCAGCAAATCTTCGAAAAATAGTGATTATGCTGGGGCCCGCACAACCAGTGAGGATGGACCGTTCAAGTACCAAGTATCAAGTAATCAATCCTTAACGGGCGTGTGTGGGGCAATGGTTGGATGCGCCACTGCGACGCACACGTGGAATCGATCCCCGCGCCCGTGGCCCACCAAGCCTTCCATCCCTCCGGGGTCGGCAAATTGGTACCAGACTTGTCTGGGAGGATAGCAGCACTGGCTCGATACATCGATAGGCCACCGCGAGTCAATGTTCAGGCCAAATATGCATTCAATCACTTTCAACGATACTTAATGAAGCCGAATGCATTTCATTCCTCAGGGGATTGATCAACGCCGAAAGCTTTTGAGCTTTTTAATCAATCCTTGAGGATGAGCCATGCACTCGACTTCATTAAGTATCGCAGAGATGATTAAGTGCATATGTGGCTTTGTGGTGGACCACAGGTGTACCATCTTAGTGTTACCATCCTCCCAGACAAGACTATTAAAATCTGCTGGCCACGGAAAAAATGGAACTTGATGGGTCTGAAATCGAACCAGCGGCCAATTGAATGTGTCTTTTAGGGAAGTTCTAACCACTGCGCCACAAGCACCCCTTCCTCCCTTCGCACGTTCCAAGGCTGTTAGTAGCTGATGTAATTCTAGTCCTTCAGTTGGTGTTTGAAAAAATATCATTATCAACAACACTGAAGAGGAATATGTTGTGATACGACTGCGTTGGCCTGGATGGGTAGAAGATATCAACTTACTGGTTGAGCCCGGAAAGTTCTGCAAAGGTTTGAAAAACTTCACTGCATTCCGGAAATTTGATGGTTACAAGACGAGCATAAACACTTCCGATGAGTAGGTGGCAAAGCAACTACTACTAGAAAGAACATGAGAAACGTTATCGACTTCAAATTCCGTTTCTATGACAGCCTCATACCAGCTTCAATCAATTTGGGCAATACGCATATCGACAGTTCTCTTTTCCAAAATCTCTCATTCTATCTCGTTAGTGAAAAATCGTCCGAAAGATGGTCCCGATACGATCAAACCTGACCATTTGAAGAAGTTATCGTCAATCCTCATCTAGACCACGAAACGGCTCTTCATTTGTTGCTTATCGCAATTCAAAGCATCCGGATAATAGGAAATTAAAAGAACCTGTTGCTGCGCAGGTAAGGTGACAAACATTATTATATTAGCAGATATTAACCACTATCGCCCACATACTGTCTGTATCAAACATGAACTACCTATACAAGTCTTCTCAGGAGGCTTAGCACAGCACTGGACGAAAGAGAACAATAACTTGGGGGTTCAAAAATTTCAGCAGGGTCGATTTTTTCCGATACTTCCCAATGTTACAATAATTGATATATGGCGTAAATACATAACTCCGTCACATATCACCTTCTCTAAATTGAAGAACGTCTTTGATTTTTTGTTGAAATATAAGTGTATAATAGCTTAATGACCAAAACTTAGCAAATTACAAGATAACATCATTACTACAACAACTTAGGATTCTAAAAGATATCGTCATTAGTGTAGAGATAAGTGCCTAACAATGTTATAGTACTTTGGCAAAACTGTTCAGCCCATTTTTAACAGTATCGTGCGAAAAATGGAGAGCGGGATAATGAAGAAGTGGAAATGAATGACTGGCGGATGTATTCTCAGTGATTCGTTAACAATTTCATTCCCATAACACTAAGCACTGGCATAGCGAAACGAAATCGACCAATTTTCACTGTGTGTGGAACAGCATTGCTAGAGCTGAGGCTGAAAATGATATTCACGAGAAACTCGTGAGTTAGAGGTGTTCCCTCGCACTAAGTGGATGTAATACACCTTAGAATGTACTGGTTCCCTGTATGTATCGGAAAATAGGCATAATGAATAATTAGTAGGAGAACTAAAAGACAGAATTACGCACAGTTCCAAACGTGGTTTATACAGTTTACAACGGCAATAAGACTACAATGAAGATGATGAATACTCACGCGTGCGTCCACGCCCTTATAACACGGCTTTTCTTCCCTAGTGTACTCCTCAGAAACATAAACATTTGTAAACAGAACAAACATGAGCGGTTTGAGGAATACCATAAATCACAAGGTTGATCTAGATTTTCAGTTGCATTTCGATATCAAAGATTAAGGGTGCTACCGCAGACGTAGACCAGTCAGCTAAAGTGTCTCACAACAATTGGGCAGTTGCCGCCAGTAACTGGTTTCTATGGAATTCCAAGAGCATACTACAACAAGCATCGACCCGATGGTGACATATTACCACATCTTGAAGAGAACTCTAATAAAAATATGACGCTTCATGTGTGAATTGTTCGGAGAGACCTGCTAAGCAAATGATAAATGCAACCCAAGAGGATGGAGACGTTCCCGGTGTCAGCTCGAGAAACTTGATGAATAGAGGAACAATCGCACGACAATAGTACAAAAATAAAGCGTAAAAAATCCTTTAATAACCACTCAAAAATTGATCCAAATTGCTATCCAGCTAAAACATCCTTAACGAGTGGGTCGGGAAATAAAACTCTGAATTTTGTGAATCATTCACTCACTGTTGTCGTTGACTTGTTGTGACATATCCGAAAGTCGACTCATGCTCATTGATGCACTGCTATGAGGCACGCCACCCATAGGATACATCCCATTCGACATATTCATGGACGATGCGTTACTCACAGATGCAGCCACGCTTGTTGGTATTGCACTTGGTGATGCACCAGGATAGTACTGCTGCATACTCGTTGGATTCATTCCCATGTGCGATGTGGGAACAACACCATAGTGTTGCAACATATCCGGCGGCATTTGTTGGATGTGACGTGGCGGCATACATCCAGGTGCCAACATCATTCCATTGTTCGAAGGCATACCAGAATAGTTCCCATCTGTTGAGTCTGAAAATATGACCGCCTGTTATACCCCTAATAGTATTCTCCTTCTGATTAAACCACATGGAAGATTTGTGTCTAACGATACTGGATATCTGTGAGAACCCTATGAACGAAAGTTGACGATAACACATTGGTCAAAGTGATCCGGTTAATGTAAGCCAAACCTTCGTATGTCTAAAACTTTATGCTATGCATAACAGTGGCAAATAACATCGAAGTACTCTGCGAGTAAAAGCCTGAAACAAAAAACCCATGCTCTCATACCACTTCGTGCCTTCTTCGCCGGTGGAGCCTTGGCCTTATTAGGTGGCTGAGGCTGCGTAAAGGCAGGAGACATCATCTGAGGGCTTTGTCTAAATCAAAAACCTTGAACCACACTGTAAAGCAGCTCAACAACCACTTCATGTCCGTAGATTTTCAACGGCTATAGACAGATACTAACAATGGTTGCCTATTATGCATCCCTGCTTGGCTTTGTAACATTGGATTCATTGTCGGATATCGTCTATCGTAGACTACATCGTAATGTTTCGTATGTGGTAGAAACGCAAAGGTTGGCGGCTCAACCGGCGCCACATTCTAAAATGAATTCAGTTCAAGTAGCTCTGCATAGTAGTTATTGTGTACTGCATGGAGAATATTCTACATTTCGTTAGACAAATCACAACTGTAATTTCTTTGCACCAACTATTTATCAGGTTATGATATTTTCATACCTTATGTGTGATTCAGTAGTCAGTCCTACATGTTAGATAACAAGGTACACTAAATATTCTTTAAATGAACTAATCACTAAACTCTGTATTCTAAATGGGCGACATAAAAAGGATAAAGGATAAAGCTCCTGGCGTTGATCAATCCCTGAGTGATGCGCCATGCATTCGATATCACAAAGCATCGTTTGGAGGTGACTGAATGCCTCCCCTGACCATTATAACGACTCGCGGTGGTCTGGCCTACTGTTTCGAGCCAGTGCTTCTATCCTCCCAGAGTAGTCTGGTACCAATTTGCCGAACTCAGAGGGATGGAAGGCTTGGTGGGCCTAGGGTGCCGGATCTCATGTGTATTGTAGGGCGCCTCCGACCACTGCGTCACACGTGCCCCTATCAGCGAATTAAAATAATCCCCTTTTTCTTGGAGAAGAAGAAACTGAAGAAGAACTTTTCTACTTAAGAATGTAAAGCAAAAGGGAATAAAAAAAGAGAAAAGAAGAAAAGGGCAAACAAAAAATTTGTGAATCGTAAAACTAATTGTTCTAAAATAGAAAACCCTAGTTCTTGTTTATTAAGACTCTCAAAAATCCTCTTTTACATAGAATCATTACGCCTTTCTTTAGGAATATAGTCGAAAATCCATGGAATAAACAACTTACAGGAAGATTAGAGCAGTTAGGGTAAGGCAAAACTAGCAAAGTTTTTCGTCGTTTATAATACATTTGAAGTCCCGGATTTCTCATCTGTAATAATATTGTTACGTACGATCTAGGAAATTTTTTTAGAAACTTGTACTAAAATGTAAGTCAACAGGTGCTCGAAACTCGAACGACTTGGAGTAATCATCGGACCTGATGACACATAAATCTTCACCTGAAAGGATTCCTGTAAATGCTGAAAAGCAGGTGGCATATCGTAATGAGTGACAAGAGGAAAAGGAGTGCTAGAAATCGGTGGTGGAGGTGGTCCTTGATCGGAAGCCAACGGAGGCTGTGAGCTGCCACCGAATACAGAACATGATGTTGGGCTCATCGCTGTGCCAGCCGATATTCCCGAATTCATTGAAATCTGTAAACATGGCCACGAAATTAACCTTTAAGAAAATTATTCGAGGATGCAAAAGTAGCTACAGAAAAGGCTTGGTTAAAAACTTTCACACGAATGAAGATGAAGTTTACAGAGTTACGGTAGTATGAACTGATTACTTTACGACTATATAGCAATGAAAAAGTTTGAAATGGAACACATTACCTGATCACCTGACGCTTGTTGCATACCAGCTGGAGATGGTTCCGACTTCATATGACTGTTTCCGTTTGAGGACGGTCTAATGGTGTTTGTGGAATATACAACCCTGAACAATATTCCCACCAAAATTACTAACGACTCAGAAAAAAAAGAAAAGAGTAATTGAAGCATGTGAAAGTACTAAAAAAGTAATTGTTTATATGATCCTCTATTTCTAATATATGGTGAGACCGACACTCTCATAGTAACAACGCGCCATAAAGAGAGAAAAGACTAACAAAAAATATGTTAGCAACCATTTTCAGTGCCAAATAATAGTACTAAATAATTTCTGATTTCGACATAAAGAAATAAGAACAAAATGCCGCAAGGTTTCAATTTCGCGAAGGAAGTAGATTTTCAACCTTACTCACTCTACGAGCAGACATATAGCGTCATAGCCATAAAATGCAAATTTAAAATGAAGAAAATGCAAACATTATTAACCTGTTAGTTCCGGGACTTTGTCTGTTGCCTTGCATCGGACTTGAGCATGGATGAGCCTGATTTGGTGACTGTGAAGGAATATGCTGACTGTTAGATGCCTGTTGGTGCATTCCTTGCTGAACAGACATCTGTTGCTGCTGCTGTTGGTGCTGCAAATGTGGCTGTTGTTGTTGTTGTTGTTGTTGTTGCATTTGTTGTTGCTGTTGCAACTGTTGCTGCTGTTGCAACTGCTGCTGCTGTTGTTGTTGTTGTTGTTGCTGCTGTTGGTGGTGATGCTGCTGCTGGTGTTGTAATTGTTGTTGTTGTTGTTGCTGTTGTTGTTGTTGCTGATGTTGCTGCAACTGCTGCTGCTGTTGTTGATGACTGATTGGTGTCAGTGGTGGTTGCTGATTTGGCATTTGATGCATTTGACCGTTCATGGGCATAACACCACCCATATGTTGAAGCATTCTTGGTCGAATAGCGACGCATGGTTTTGGCATTCCGGGTTGGTGAAATTGGCGCATTGGATGCGCACCAAATGAAGCCTGAACGTTCGCTGTGGGAGAGATTAGGCCTGCACCACCCATAGGTCCTTGCGTACTCGTGAATCCATACCTGAACACAAGGTTACTGTAACGGTATTCCCATTCTATTTATCTCTTATTTCAAAGGAAATTCAGATGGCTCATTATTTTCATGTATTTAACCGTGAACTCAAAATGGACTTCCATGGACAGCTTCCAGTTGTTTCTAGATTTAGAGATATATCCAAAAAATATCAACCACAAAAACTAAACCATTTTTCGATTTACTCAGCAATAAACCCGTCGCTAATTAGACTGCTAGCATTATACGATCGGAAAAGGATGGATTACTCATCATACTTTACTAAACATGAACTATTTAATTTATGACAGCTCTTGCTAAAAATCACTTGGTTTCCAAACAGATCTTTTTCTCTATTTACTAAAACCAAACCCGTTAATTTGCTTCGCATCAAACATCGGATTCGAGTGATGCGCTCCATTTGATGTTGGAAACGGGTTCGAAGAAGGGTTGAATCCCTAAAATGGCACAAGTTCCGAAATAAGTTTCACCTATGATTTCGCTTATTGGTCATAAGTAAACCTCTCTACAATATAGATAATATGCAATTATGCGTGATAACCCAAAAGTAAATGGACACAAAGTGAAGTGAACCTGTTGATATGCCTCGGCTGGAAAGGCGAATGGCTGAGGGAAGACCGGCGATTGAGCATTAAAGGGGCCAGGTGCAGGGACAGGGAAGCTGGCCGACATTCTAAAATAAATAAGTTTTTCTTTTCAATAAACAAGACATTACGATAAGAGGTTCCTGTTTAAGAAGCAACCATGTACAAACAAGAAGGAGAACGAAAAGAAAGAGAACAGATATGTGTAACTAAAGCACTATTGAAAATACTGTCTGAAGAATAAGAACCAACCAGGAACAGTATAGTCGCAAAATATTTTTGAATGACAGAAAAACAGTGTGAAATTATGGTACTTGAAAAAAAGATAAATCGTTTATTTGTAGCTCATGGGAAGTTCCATTAGTTGCAGCATATCAGGAACAAACCCTAGGATTAACAAGCAAAAACGAACCAGTAACTTTGATATGCCCACATCTGATGAAAACGAGACCAGTTACGCTGTAGAAGCAAAAAAAAACGGCTCACTTTCGGGATAACTGTTAAAAATATTAAGTGTAAATAGATTTGATGAAAAAAATTAATGTTATTGAATTTGTTAATACCGTTTTGATTTCCATTTCATAAACATCTGGCATCGATGAAAAATATGGGGATAATTCACCGTTCTTCTCCAATAAGCAAACCGAGGTTGATATTATACAATTTATTAGCATACAAACGCTGACGTTTCAGGCGGTTTCGCCTTCTCCAGAGCCACAAAGGGTCAAGCTGACATGCTCTGTTAGGGTTATGAAAGTGTGTCTGCTTATTGAAGCAAAACAGTGAACTATCAATCAATGTCAAGGTTAACGGAAAGTCGGTCTTAGGAATATGGGGATAAATTGTTGGTTCACACAACAGTTGAACTTAACTAAATAGCCCACCTCCACAAATTGCTCGTTTACGCCCTACCATATTTTCTTTTCACCAGCTATACTGCAGATTCTAAAGAGATCTTTCTCAGAAGTCTCAGGAAATCCGTGCCAAGGAACTGGAGTGGTCGCCAGGTCTCGTGGAAAAGAGAGGACTCCCTATCCATTTACAACGTTTTTTCCAGCATTGCAGCGGTTCAGGGAGTCGGTTTAATCTTCGATAGGTTTTCGGGAGGAAATGTCAAACTTTTTTACCACCGCAATGACCTTGTTGGGTGACGAACACTCCACTATATATAACAGTTCGACATGCAGCAACAATTCCAGGTCACAACGAGGTGCTAAACCATTAAGGAAAGGAGTTCATACTATTCTAGTTATAAATTGTATGAAAATTAAACAATAGGGTAGTGCAGATTTTAACAATCCTAATTTATATTTTAACCTTTTTACTTACTGCCTACTCTTTTTGATGGCAGGGTATATTGCGAAATATAACTTCAACGAAGCTGAGATATTTGCAAAACTCTGGACCGCAGGTGCCTATGGTGGGGAACGAACACGCTATGGTCCTTTCCGGGGAGTAACGCGTTCACCACCACACCATGTGGGTCCTTCGTTTCGCCTGTCTCTCAGCTAGTTCTATCGACCTTTTGCCATCAGCAACCATCCATCAACGGGATTGATCTGGGGAGCCCAAATCTAGTATAAAAAATATAGAACTAGCTGAGAGACAGGCGAAACGAAGGACCCGCATGGTGTGGTGGTGAACGCGTTACTCCCCGGAAAGGACAATAGCAAATAGCGCGTTCGTTCCCCACCATAGACACCTGCGGTCCAGAGTTTTGCAAATACCTCAGCTTCGTTGAACCTAATTTATATCTTTAAACATATACATGTGGTTTCATTTATCAGCAACAACTTCAATAAGTTTGTCTACCAGGTCATTGTTGACTCATTAATAAAACTGACTCCCGGCAAGTAATATGTTCTGAAGAAGCAGCAATCCAATTATCAACTAAACCGCTCCATAACTCAGTGCAACAGCATATAAAACATTCTTCAGCTTTTTTCTTGCAACCCGCTTCCCCCTCCTCCTTCCAAAAAAAAACTACAGGGCCCACATTATCTAATCTCTCGGAGATTCCATACCGCCTTATAAATACGTATGACACTGCTGCGCTATCTTAAGTAACAAAATCTATTAAAGTAACTTTATGTGACAAACAGGGAAACATTAATCAAACCAATAATACCTCCGAAGAGAACGTATAAGAAAAAATAAACCATCCTCGAAGGAAGCCTTGTTCTACAATAAATGAAGCTAAGCAACCACCAAAGGTCTAGCGCCTAGCGGGGAGATGTTTCTTTGTGCCGAACTGCAATGTACTGGTATGAGTTCATCCGCGACGCGATTCATTAAACTCAGAAGAGCTTCAACAATTCCATCCAGAACCCCCAGGTGAAATTAAACCAGTTCGAGGATTCGCAGCCGTCCTATAAGAGACCTACACACAGGGTTGCCAACCTCCCTCTAATAAACAACGGCGGGCGACTGGTGGTGGTGACGGCGACCTGAGAACGCCCTAGCAAAGGACTACCTCGTGACACCACTGAAGAAAACAACTCGCCCAATAATGAAAACATAAGTCAACTGGAAAATGTGCTAAAAATATTCACGATTTTTCGTGAACACGGATCACTCATGGACCAAATATAAAATAATGATAATTAAAAGTTACTCTAGTAATAAGAGGTGGGAATAAATGAGAAAGCAGAATAACAGCACAGGATTTTGCCGCATGAGTTTTTTATAGTTCAACAAATGCCTGGACTATAAAAACAGATCACTGTCGATGTTGCCTATTCTGAAATCACACTTGACAAAGATTCGAAAGTTTTGAATTAAACGTATTCATTTCAGAAAGAAATCTGAGACGAAAAAACACATGAAGTGAGATGTATAGATCCAGAACGTAGCAAAGAGATTATATAACCGATTACAAAAAGAACTTACAGTTCCAAAACTTCTAAAGCATGACGGATATTACAGGCCACACCGGTACTATGAAGCCATAGGCCATGTGAAATGTGAAAATATACAAAGTTGTTACAAGTTTTTTTGATATCTACTATATGCATAGAATCATCAGTGAGCATCACTTCAGAACCTATGATATTCGCTGACGTCATCATGAACAAAACAGACCACCATCATGAATGGATGACGTGATTACCGCGAAAGAACGAAAACGCTAGGTGAAACAACACTTCACGCTATGATTCGTTAGGACCTACATGATGATTGACTGATTACCATCAAATTATTCAAATACCAAGATATTATCGTGATCTATCGATTACCAACATGATTAGGGTGGATGACTACGGTATGGTTAAAATAATGACAGAGAGAAATTAAGAAGAAAAAAGTGAAGAGGCAAACAACTTTTGGCTATACAATATTTTTTCTTCTTTTTCATCTCTCTTACAACTTCTACGCTAATAAAATACTAGAGTAGACAAACTCACTTCAGGAATCACACTAAAACCCTTCTTTCAGACACATCCACTACTGTAAGGCCTGCAAGCACAGCCTGTAAAGTTCAAATTCATTAACAACAAAAAAAAACCATTAAACCTTATAAAACGCAGGTTAAACAGACCAATATACACAGTCAAAGTTGAAATAACACAGTACAATCGCACAGTGATGAAGATGGAGGAGAAAGACGAAAAATGACGAACAAACCAATCATCTCAATTGTATTCACAATACTTTACTTTTTATTTTCTGCCTTCCATACTTTTTATGACAGGTTATTACGCGAAATACAACCACAAGATTGCTGAGATATTTGCAATACTCCGGACCGTAGGTGTTTGCGGTGGGGAACGAACACGCTATTGTCCTTTCAGGGGAGTAACGCGTTCACCACCACACCATGCGGGTCCTTCGTTTTTGCTGACGGCACAGATCGATGGAACTAGCTGAGAGACAGGCGAAACGAAGGACTCGCATAGTGTGGTGGTGAACGCTTTACTCCCCGGAAACGACAACAGCGCGTTCGTTCCCCACCGCACACACCTGCGGTCCGGAGTATTGCAAATATCTCAGCAATCTTGTGGTTGCATCTCAATTGTGTATGAAGTTGGACCTAGCAACAAAATAGAAAAAAAAATCTCAAGAACATCAGTGAAGATCAAAATACCACATGCACAGTTTGAAAAGTTTCAAAATGATTTTGACGGGAAAAAATGAAAAAAAAAGAAAATATTCGATGAGAAATAAAACGATTGTAGTAGGAACACCACCATTCACTCCTACGCTCTCGAAGAACACGATGGGCAATTCCGCATAGACTTCAGAACGAAATCGATAAAACGAAAACGTAAGATAAAAACACTCTGTCCTTTATTGTATAGAAGCTTCATTAAGTAAAACAGTTAGGCAGACAAAAATAGATTTCCAGTAAATCATGAAGATGTGGTGAATGGTAAAAACGCTTCATTTCACTGAGCAGACCAAATAATGTGTGCTTTACGAAGCTCTTAATAAGGCCTTAGATTACTTCCATAAACAACATACAAAACTATAGATAATTAAAAAGGAAAGAAAAACGAAAGAAAAAAGAAAACATTCAAAAGTCGACAATTTTCCGAAAATACAGGAAAGATTGAGTTTCAAACGATATTTTGGAACACTGGAATTGTGCACAATTGATGTAAATTTGTTAAAAGCATCCTAAATAATCAATTTGACGAAAAACGCTAAGTTTTTATCAAATGGCTCAACCAAAATATTAGTGAGAGTTTACTATTCTTCATCCTTTATTTTTATTTTTCTTATTATTCTATCATTTGCTATTCATCATCGTTAATCATTATTATCCTTTATCCTCTAAATTTCAGCAAAGTGACGTAATTAGTACAGTCTTTCCAATAGTTTTTCTATGTATTGCTTATTTACTAAGGAAGCCGTAACGATGTAGTAGTGAACCCGTTCATTATGAGGACGGTCCAAACTACCCACGCGGCGGTTCGACTCCTTCTAATGCCCATCAAGCCCCTTCATTCCTCATGAGTCGTGAAATCATTCCTAGACTTGTCTGGAACAAACTCATTCTTTCCAGTCAACGTAGCATCGCCCTACCATGGCTAGCGCAGAATTCTAAGGAGATTCGATTCGACCAGCATTCAAAAACATTCGTCATGAAGACGAAAAAAAATCTCAAGCATAAACCGAAGCCAAAGGCAAAAAAAGTCCGAAGAGTTTTGTGGATGGTGAGTACGACGATACGAATAGAATGTAAGAAGTGTTAGGATACCCAGAGGGTGATAAATGTGATGTTGGGTCAAATACAGAATAAGAAATTGGCCAAATAGAAAACACTGTGTTATAACATGTATCGAACGGAATTACTGCACAAAAATCACTAGCAACATCTCAATCCTGCAAAATAAATATTTTTCTTAACGCTCTCTTTTCCTAAACGTAGTTCGATAAAGATGGCAAAGAAAATCTTGAAAGTAACGAATCAATCATTCTTCATCATGGACTTCATGTTTCACTCTCAGATACTGCCGATCTTATCGTCACACGACAACCTAGTTCGAATGGTGCACGATATTTTCATGACGTCAACACAGACGACAATACATCGAAAGCGACTGTTACAAGATACAAAGGAAAAAAAAACAATTAGCCGTGAACGAACAATTATATCAGCAGTTTCTAAAACATGTTAACTTACGAAATGATATTCGTTCTAGAAACTTCTAGATTGCGTTGAACCAGGACGATGAATTCACGTGGAAAGATGGGAAGAGAAACCATGCAATGTCTGGCAAATCAGAACGAGCTATGTCTAACGATGTTAAAATAGAACCCTTAGCTTCGCGTACGTGTGTAGCCATTGATGGATGTGACGAAAAATGGATCATCAATCGAATACGTTCGGATAACGGACGAATAAAAGAACACAGTAAGCACTTCTAAAAGCATTACTTAAGGATAAAGGAACGATTACGAATTAAAGTATTTATCTAAGGAATCATAAACTCTATAAAATAAACTATGAAACCACAGAATATCATCAAAAAAGAAATGCGTCGTTAAACACGTATCATGCAAAACATTAGTGATAGCAGTAAGAAATAAGATGTATGAGTAAGAATGTAATGGTTTCAGTAAGCAATAGTGAAATCCAGACGATCATATGTCATTTCATTCATGTAAACATCACTTAGATATTGATTTTTTAGAAGCTGAACCATTAAAGAGATTAACGTCTGTTCTAGTAGCAATAGTAAGGTCTTCCTTTTCTTTCTAACCTTAACCTTCGACACTAAGAAATTGGATGTGAAATTTATGAGAACGTTTTGTTGTAGGCAGCTAGTTCTCATCAGTGCACGTTATCGCAGGTTTTTTCCATAATGAAATTTTCACATCACTGAACTAAGGCAGCTTTAACTGCTTGCCAGAGTGAGGAAATCCAGACAGAATTGATCCAGTGAGTTGTGCTGTGGTTGTGGAGTATTGGCGAGCAGTAAATTATGCGATAGTATGTAGACGTAGAATGTACAATGAAGAAATGATATGCACACCATGTGATGAGATGATGTACGGAAGGAGAAAGAGTATAAGATGCACAACGACATGTTACAAAGGTAGATTGTATTTTTTCGATTAAAAGCGTTAAAATGCCTTACTTGTGTATGTCCATGTGTGCATGTCTGTGTATATATATGCATTTATGTGTGTAGCGTGTGTGTATTTACGTGTGTCTATGTGTGTACGTGTGCATATGTGTGTGTATGCATGTGGGTGCATGTGTGTGTATGTGTGTATGTATGTATGTGTGTATGTATGCATGTGTGTATGTCTGTATGTCTGTATGCATGTGTGTCTGTATGTCTGTATGCGACGAAGAGACTGCTGCAACGACAGCGTGCGCCCTACCAGATCCAGTTTCTACGGTCGGCCGCTAGCCTCAACACAGACGCCATGTATGCACACGCAAAAGTACGCTATACATCGTATATAAACGAATAGATACAAATTATATTACTTAAACTGGTTTTTACATACATACTCATCGCCTACTGAACATGAAGACAATAGACGAAATAATAAACCTTTACAAGAATCCTATGACAAGTACGCTAAAACTACAGAGATTATATGATCACAGAAATGATACTGTGATCAGAAATAGACTTAATGATAACGTCTATACTGGCAAATAACTGAAGTAAGACTGATGTCGAGATTGAGGTGAATGAAGTGTCCTTTGCACACTACGCCACAATGAAACAGGCACACGAACGGGTCGCGCACACATCCAGATGAGAACACACGCGAGATCTGTCCTGTCCTTAGACTTCGCATTCAAATCACACACGCACACAAACACACACACACACACACACACACACACACACACACACACACACACACACACATATATATATATATATATATATATATGTACTTAATTACATAATACATTGATGCATACATACATGCATATATACATACATACATACATACATACATACATACATACATACATACATATATACATACGCATATATATGCATTAAAAAAAACGAAAGAAGGTTGCTGACGTATGTCGACACACATCGTATGAGAAACAAATGAATTGGTTTAGCTCTTACGAGGAAACATAGAATGAAAAGAAGATAGCAATACGTTTAACAAATTAGATAAAATATAAAGTCGGCATTAACTAGCAAAATGCTGGATCATCCTTAAGCCAAAGATCTGTCCACTATAAAGTGCTCACTACCAGTGACTGACTGAAAAACAACACTACCGAATACTCTCGCATTCAGCTAACAGTAGTTCGCCGTTAGAGCAAAATTTGAAGACATCTATTTTGTAAAAAATATATGAAAATATTTATAGTGTTACAAGTGGGAATTTTCACCACTATTAAAGAAGACCAAAGAATTCAGTCATTAAAACACAAGTCGATTGCATTGTAATATGAACAATAACGAAATGAGCATGAACACACAAAACTCAAGTACACTGTAAGCATCATTCCTTTCACATAACACAGCGTGTACGATTGGGTGGAGACGATCAATGAAAATGAACTTCTATGAATCGTAATTTGTGAGGCGACGGCAAAACGAGAACACACACACACGTTCATACACACATACACACACACACACACACACATATATATATATATATATATATATATAAATTTATACACGCACACACACATACGCACATACATACACACTTGTACACACACAGACAGACACGCACAGACACACACACAGACACACACACTAAAAGACAGAGAGCGCGAGAAAGATCGAAACTTGAATAGAGGGAGAACGAAACTATTATATAAGTAGTGAGTAAGAAGACAACCCATAGGTTCGATCAATAA